>JAJJMA010153402.1:0-14023 GCA_023529015.1 Papaver nudicaule
AGGCAGAGACACTACTAACAATAGAAGGCACGGTAATCTGAGGATCAGTGGCAACCACCTCCTTGGTTACAATCTTAGTCGATGTAAATGTTGGAGTTTCCCGGTCAGCACCCGGAGTCTTTTTCGGAGGAATCATGGTAGCCTGACGACGGTTCGTTTGAACACCTTTAAGGATTGCCTGTAAAGCAGCTTTCTTCAGCGGCCGAGAACCTTCAGGATTTCCCCCATAACTAAACTTCATCAAACCATGACCACGGTTTAGGGCACCTAAAGGCTGTCCCTGCAGATAAGGACCCGTCTTCCTCAGGAAACAAACAGAGGCAAGTATGAATACTTCGGAAAGAGCGAAAAGAAAGTATTTGTTACCTGCTGCATAGTCCCCTCATCAGGCCGAGGACGCTTTAGGGTGCCCGAAGAATCGACGGCGACATCCTTGCCCTTGCCCGAAAATGAGTGAGATAGCCTTATATCCTTGTCAGGAAAATGAATGGAAAACAGATGCCGAGTCTCGAACTCGTGACCTACCTCGAACTCAGTCCGAACAATGAATCGGCCAGAGTCCTTCCAACATCGGAGTAGAGGACCTCTAAGAAATATAGGTTCCGAAGACCAGTCGTCATCCATAGAATATTTCAAAGATTCGGGGAGAATGTCACGGCTACCATTCACCCTCCGAAAGCTAACCCCCCAAGGAGCTAACTCGTTGTCTGTAGTTAAAAAGGGCTCGTAGTGCCTAAAAAAGTTCTTGGCAGTAAAATAATACTTCGCTGTGGATTCGGGAGAAGAATTATTCTCAGACTGAACAACCCACTGATTAATGAGAAAGATTGAGCTGCAAGTAAGTTGCATCACACCTCGAGGTTCTGGAAGGGAGCAAAGGATCTCAAGGAACAAATGATTGGAAGGTTGATAAAGAGGAAAAAACAGCCCAGCAGATATTTGATGAAATGTCACCACCAGCGTATCCTCGCTACATTCATATGCCCTAACCAATTCTGGAGTCAATCTGGAAGAATCAATGGCCTCGATTTGAAAGGCCCTTCCATCAGGGTCCTCACCATTTAACCTTAAAGAAAGGGCCTCAATCATAGAGTAAGGCATGGGAAAAGGAAGATACAGATAAGAAAAAGTAATAACCGCCGGCGAACGGAAACAGCAGAGGCAACGGGAAATAAAGAGGAAAGAAGGGAAAAACACAAAGAAATCAACTTTATGGAAGAAAACGTCGATTAAAGCAAGGGGTCGAGAAGAAAAGAACGAAAGGATTGCTTGATGTGAAGGTACAAGCGAGAAAAGTATCACGGGAAAAGGGTCGCCGGCGCCAAGGAGGAAGAAAGCGAAAGGTCTAAGAGATTTTTTAGAGGGAGAAGCAAAACTTAAATAGTGAGAGGAAACCGACTCTACCAGTCAGAAGGTGAAAAGCCGCGAGCTTAGGAGAACGTGTCACAAAGGAAAATGCACACCTGGCAGAAAGAAGGGATACTCGACTAAGAGGTGGCAGAGGGAGTTTCCTCTCCTCGCATCCTCGATACAAGGAAAGGAAAGAGGTAAACTGTAGGGGGTAAAACCCCTCGGAACACGTGTCTCGCATCCGGGAAGCCTAACCATGCCGAAAGGATTGACAGCGAGATCGTGGACCAGCCCCGAGAAGAAGAAGTGGTTACACACGAGCGAAGTGAAGACTCGGAGAGAAAGAGATTCGGACCATGCCAAGGGGCCGAAGCCCACTAGTCAACCTCGGAACGACAGCGAATAAACCGCCTTACTCGACAGGGACTGACACCACCACGATTGAGTCGTTTGTCTTTATTAGCTGTAAACCACCCAAGCTCGGCCTATATAAGGCCAGCTTGGAAAACGTTGTAAAGGGTTGGATTCTTGTTTGGTTGAGTCTAAGCGGCAAGAGAGAGATTAGGTTTGTAATCTCCTCTGGTTCCTTAGGGTTATATTCTTGTAATCACAACATTGAAATACATACAAATCTTCTTATACTTAGCCTTCACTGTTTTGAGTTTAAGTCTTTAATTACTGTTCTTAAGTATCTTCTGCACTGTTCTTGTGGTCTTCGCACCATTAAATCTTAACTAATTACTGTATGTATGAGTAGATCTGATGGATATGATACCCTGAGTACCAATGCAGATTTTCTACTCGTACACTCCTGGTGTTAGCCTTAATTTTCGACACGCACAACAAACTTACCTTCAGGTATGTGGTATAACTCCTTCAGCCATTACTTATACTTCATTCGGCGAACCCTACCTGCCGAATTGGGGTAATACAGTTTTCGCAGACATTTGCTTCAAAGTTGGTGCAACAACGAGAAAAGAAGTAGCGTTGGGATTCTTATCTAACGATGGTAGTGTGTTGACAACTGAAGATATTCTGGTTTACAATTGGGAGAATGGGAAAGATGTGTTCTTGGACGTTACCGGCGTTTCACCTTTCACAGGGGGTGGTGTCCGGACTTTCATACCTGGTAACGTATTTCAAGAGTAGTCTTTCGTAAACGTAAGAAGTACTTGGACAAACGCAGCATAACGGTTATGTTTTTAGATTTCGAGAAGGCACTATTGTCTTCCTGAAGAAATTAAAGAATTGTTTAGCTAGCCATGATGTTAATAGTAAAGTGGGCGGTTTTTTTTCATATAATAACCATTGCAATCCAAAAGGGTGTTGGTGCCCAGGTTGTTGCTCGACTTCCGACTAACTCCTAGTAAAAACTCTATTCTTGTTAAATTTTATCTACATAAGTTATCCTGAAGGTTAAAACATAAACTATTGGAGATAGTTCACTGGCTTTAAGGTTAATCCACATGGGTATCATTGTGGAGTTAACCAAAGAGTTATGGCTTAACTTAATTTTAGACCTTAGAGCTCAAATATGGGGATTAAGGCTTACAATTAATAAATTTGTGAGAGTTAGTGATAGAAAAATCACAATGTTATTTTGATTTGAAAAGGGTTAAAAGTTTGTATTGATTTTGGGTAAAATATTGGATTTAAATTTGATTGTTAAAAAATACACAAAATTGGTCCAAAGGAAAATAAATAAAATTCCATTCAAAACCAACAAATAAAATCCCCCGATGCCAGAAGCTAATGGTTTTCTCTTAACTCTTCAATTGGCAGTAAAATAAAATTATTATCGTATTATTGTGGAGGGCGATCGTCATAAAGTGGTCCACATTCTCAATGGGACTCATTCAATTTCTTAGAGAAATCTACAAAATATTTAAAGAATCCAAGGCCTATGCTCATCGCTCTCAAATGCGGAATTCAATTTTGTCGAACATGATGCAAATTGTGTTGCTCACAAACTCGCCAAACATGCTAGTCAGCATAATGTCCAACAACGGTGGACATCTTCTCAAATCTCTCAAAATTTTTTGGTGGACATCTTTTCAAATCTCTCAAATTCTTTCTAGTTATTTGTCCTCTGAGCTCATGTAATGTTTTTTCATTACTTGGCTTGTTTTAGGCCCTCACTAAAAAGAGATATAAAGAAATCTAAATGCATAAAGGAAAATTTGTTTTCTTCCGAACGTCAGGGTAAGTCAAACAAGTACATACTCCAAGATTAATACTAAGCCAATCTGATCTCAAACAGTTAGATATTGTACGTCTATTTTTTGGGATATGAAGGGACTGAAATCTCATTGTGTTACAGACAAAACGCCTTCTAAGGCCGCTTCCAATGGAGCCATCAAAACACAAATTGTGAGTGTTTTGGTTGGCTATGGAACTAGTATAGAGAGGTGTTGACGTTGCAAAGTTGCAAATTTGCAACTTTGCAACGTGAGATGATAATAGTATCGTCGATGGAAAAACCATCGACATATGAAATTTCCATCGAGGTCGATAGTTTTTCCATCGATGATGAAATTTCCATCGAGGTCGATGGTTTTTCCATCGATGATGGAATTTTCATCGATAAATTGATAATGTCTCATACTTTTTGGGTTAACAAATCTTTTTTTATTAAAATTTGGTCTCACATATATATTTATCTAGTTTTTAAAATCTTTATTTATTATTTGGACCCACAAAATAACTTAACGGGGAAACTTATCTCTAGCCCACTTTTTTTATTTTTGTTATGAAAAACCCGTCATTAAGATTTCATATATGAAAAACCCATAATTATTTATAATAAGACTTGATTACATGAATAACCTTTTGCCTAATAAAGAAACTTATTTCTATTCTTAGAAAGAAGAATAAATATCACTTTATTATAAATCCTAATCCCTAAAAAAAACTCCCTAAAAAAGCTCATTTGACCTTCTAAAAATGATTAGGAAAATTACAATTATTACCATAAAATAATCTTTCAAATAAATTTTCAATTATCACCATAAAATATTTAGGAAAATTACAGTTTTCACTTGAAAACAAATTCAATTTTTACCGAAAAATTCAATTATCACCATATGCTATTTAGGAAAACTACAGTTTTCACCAATAACCACGGTTGTAGTAGGTGAAATCCGAAATTATCAACTTGTTTAAAGGTGATAATTATAATTTTCCCAAATTATACCTATCTACAAATGATGAAATCTGCATTTATCACTTGTTCGAAGAATGATAACTGCAATTTTCACCTGCATTACTTAAAATTGCAGTTGGTGATACCTACAATTATTATAAAGAAAAATTGTCGCATAATTAGAGAACTTAATAAGAGTGAAAAAATTATGACACAAATCTTTAACTCAAAATAAAGTAGATAATGTATTTTAGTTAACAAAAATCAAGATGACAACTAATATAACCATAATATTAGGAAAGATTTTTTGAATTAAAGGGTATTTTAGCCATAGAGAATAACCTATAATACAAAGTCAACCAAAAACTTACCTTTTTCTATCAAAATCTTATATTATGGGTTTTTCGTATAAACCATCTTAATGATGGGTTTTTGGAAGAGAGAGAGTCAATACTTGGGTTACACAGAAATTTTCACTAACTTAAAATACTCAACTTATATCAAATTTGCTAGTTTTCTCCCACTGCCCCATTTTTGGTTTGCTAGGCCACGTGGGATTGCAAATCCTTTGATTTGCTTGGCTCCATAGGAACCGGCCTAATGAGGTCTTTTGTGTTCATTATGAGTACATTTCTATTATAAAGATTTAATTACCTCATTATGGCTAGTAAGGTTTCATCTCTTCAATTAAACCTAAATAAGAGATCCATTATCAAGGCCTACAGATAAGTTTAATGAATTGCAGTCCCAAAAACAGCACATGTATTTAACCGCACCCAAGGACTATAACCAATATGACCACCAGATGTCTATCTCCTGAGCGAAGCCGTAGAGGAAAAGCTCTGTGAATCGGGCGACATAGCGATTCAACTCAATGCAATATTTTCAAAAATACTGAAAGTTTTTCATCAAATCTTTACATGATTTCAATCAAAATAAACCAAAATACTTCTCATCTCCTGATTTACAAGTTACTGTTTTAAAATCATTGAATCTATAACAACTCAATGCAACTTTGATATTTATGTTTTCTTTCTCTTAAAATCTGAGTTATTCCTGTTATGAAATACAAATCAGTCAATCAAGTTTTGATAACTATCACTAATATGTTGAACTAAATTTTGCAGGCTTCCCTACATCATCCTTCATCAAGGTGTTAAACCAGTTGTGATTACCAAGTCGTGGTAAGTATCCATAACTACCGTTTTGGATATCTCAAGCAGGTCGTGCTATAACCCCAAAACAAGTCATGTTTTGCAGCTATCTAGATTTTACTAAGTTTCTCTGCCTATCTAGTCGAGATACATCACATCTCTCACTATTTCAATCATCATCATCTAAACAACTTTCTTCACATCCTGTTCATCATAACCCAACAGAGTTCATATCAGTACTCCCCGATTCAACCCAGTATGTTCATCCGTAATTGTTTGCTGAAGTTTAGGAATTATCCCGCCTCTCAAGTAATTCAAAAGTTAGTCATCGATAAAAATGGTAACGAAAGATTTTACTCCAAAAATCACGTAACAGAAAGAAGGAAAATCATGCTAAAGAGCTTTTTTAGGAAACCGAAAGATCCTGAATGTCACGGAAGAAGAACCATCTACAGAAGAAGAACCCTAATATCATACAGAATGGAACAACAAAGAATAACGCAAGCTAACTCCCTAGCTGCCAAAATGCAACAAGCCAAGATAGGCTCTACCTCCAAAGCCATCAGAAAACCAGGATTGTCAGCTCAAGAAATTGATGAAGCGGCTGATGAGTGGTCAGTAAGTCTAATAGGGAAGATCATTGCTCCACATGCTCTTAGATTCAATGACATTGTGGAGGAAATCAACTACATCTGGAGGCAATATAAGAGAGTTACAGTGAGATCCATGGGTTCAGCTCTGTATGTGTTCAAGTTCAAAGATGAAGAGCATATTAAAGATTTCCTGAAGAAAACACCATGGTCGTTGCAAGGATATCTTTTATCATTACAAAGATACAATCCGGATCTGGAACCAGAGAAACACAAGTTCACTAGTGAAACCTGGTGTATAGAGATAAGAGGATGGAAATCTGTACTCCCAACCTAGAAACTGGTTAACAGTTTGTGTGCAGATCTTGGAAAGAGGGTTCCTCCTGGTGACAAAATCAAGTTTATAAGAGGCAGCCACTTGACTACAGTCTTTGTGGAAATACTTCTACATGAATCTCTCAAGGGAGGCTGCTGGATCAAATAAAAAACAGGAGAAGATATCTGGTTGGTTTTCCATTACCACAAGCAGCCGCATAATGTTTGCGACAAATGTTTTGTTGTGGATCATAACAGAGATCTATGTGAGTTACTGGAACAAGAATTAAGGGTAGAAAGAATGACTGAAAAAGAATATGCAATCTGGCTCACTACTGATGAGGGCCAAGCTTTTTCAGATGCCTATAACATAAAGGTGGATGGGAAAATCAATTTAGAACAAGAGGCAGAGTCAGCTGAGGAAGGCCAACCTCTTGGGTGCCTCTAATAATGCACCGGATGTGAATAGCAGTTTGGGTATACAATATCAAATCGATGAAGAGGAAAGCTCGATTCAAGATACTGATAACCTAGATGGTAACATAAGATCAAAAAGAACCAGAAAAGGAGCAGATCTGGAGAATACAACAGCCATCATCCCGAATCAAAACCTAATCATTGAAAATCCCATCTTCACTGAGTCTGTACCTAATCAATCAATCCCAGGTTTAGATGATGATGTTGATATGAGGGACTCCAATGAAAGTATCATCAAAGAGGTAGCTGCATGTGATAGGGGCACATCAAAAATCACAACTGGTAATACACAGGCTCGAAGGATGAAAGGGGGAGCTTCAACTCTGGTAATTTCGAATACCTTACTAAAAACTTTTTTGCATAGTCAGTTTCAAAATTTAATTTATAAATTAGATTTGAATTCTGTTTATTTGTTTAAATTGCTTCCGATTCACAGAGTCCAACCCACACAAAATTTAATTTTTTCAACTAGCTTTGATTGTGATTCTGTGTCTGAGAATCCTATCACAAGCAACAAAATGAGAATCTTATCATGGAATGTCCAAGGGCTAGCGAAAAAATTCACTAGGGATCAATTAGCCACATTAATTATAGCGCAAAGCCCAGACCTAATTTTTCTGTCTGAAAGAAAAGTTGATGAAGGAAATATGATAAATGTTGCTAGAACTCTACATTATTACAACTATACTTGTATTAACAGGGTTGGTCTTGCAGGTGGTTTAATTCTAATGTGGAAGGATGGTATTTCTGTTGATATTTGTGCTGCTTTCAATAACATTATTCATGCTTTAGTTAGAATACACCCAGGAAAACCAGAAGTTCTTATCTCTTTTATGTATGGATCTACTTATTTAAATGCTAAGAAGGTACAATAGGAGTTTATGCTAGAGCTAAGTTCAAATCTAGAGCAACCATGGCTGGTGCTAGGTGATTAAAATTTCCACCTCCATAACATACTACATTCATCCTCTTCTAGTTATGATGATAGATATGTCCAAGACAAAATACAATCATGTGGCCTACATGACCTAGGATATGTGGGCAGAGATTTCACATGGTCTAGTAATAAGTATGGAACTGGAACTAGAAAAGCTAGGATAGATTATGGCCTAGGGAACAATGATTGGTGCTTAAATTTTCCATCTGCTAAACTGTTGCATCTTAGTCAAGCAAGTTCTGACCATTGCCCAATAATGCTTCTTACTGAAAAAATTCCAAGGAAGCTTTGGAGACCATTTAAATTCTTTGCAAACTGGATGATGCATGAAAACTTTAGAGATCAATTAGAACTAGCTTGGAAAACAGAAGAAGTTGGTTCACCTGCTTTTATTCTAGGAAGGAAACAACAAAGTACTAGAATTAGGTTGGGCCAATGGAATAAAGTGGAATTTGGTGATATAAGTACCAACATAAATAAAATACAAGACCAGCTTCTTTTAGTCCAGCAAGAACCAGCTTCTAATTCTCAGCATGAGAGAATCACTCATCTGAATAAAGAACTAGACAAATGGTTCAACATTCAGACTGAGTTCTACAAACAAAAGTCAGGTGACAAACTAGTATTAGAAATGGATAATAACACAAGATACTTTCACACTTTGGCAAATAGAAGAATGTTTAAGAAAAATATTGATTGTCTGTTTGATGCTAATGGTGTATGGTATAGTGAAAGAGAAGAAATTGGGAATGTTCTTACTACTCATTTTAGGAATGTAAGTACTACCTCCAATACCATTTTATCTGATTATGTTTTCAATGTTATTCCATCTTTAATCACTCTTGATGATAATGATTGCCTGATCAGAGTTCCAACTCATGATGAAATTAGAAACATAGTTAAGCACATGCCAGCTTGGAGCTCACCAGGTCCTGATGATTTCCAAGCTGGATTCTATAATGCCCATTGGAATGTGGTAGGTTCTGATATTGTTGCTGTTGTTCAGAGATTTTTTGAAACTGGTTTTATGCCTAAAGCTCTAAACAGAACTTATATATCATTGATTCCCAAATGTGATAATCCAAAAAGTCCAGTTGATTTTAGACCTATTGGATTATGTAACATTACATATAAGGTAATCTCAAAAATTCTGTCTAATAGAATTAAGCCTTTCTTGAAGCACCTAATCTCTCCATTTCAGGCTGCTTATGTTCTAGGTAGAGCTATTCATGACAACATAATAGTTGCTCATGAACTAATTCACACTATGAAACATAAAGAAGGCTATGGTGGTACTATGGCCTTAAAGCTGGACCTTTCTAAGGAATTTGATAGGTTAGAGTGGCCATTTTTACTGGGAGTTCTAAAACGTTTTGGATTTAGTTCTATTTTTTGTAAGCTAATCGAGCAATGCATAGCCACCACTACCATCTCTGTTTTACTGAATGACGGCCCTTGTGAGGATT
Organism: Papaver nudicaule; assembly: GCA_023529015.1. Lineage (NCBI taxonomy): Eukaryota > Viridiplantae > Streptophyta > Magnoliopsida > Ranunculales > Papaveraceae > Papaver > Papaver nudicaule. The sequence goes on from JAJJMA010153402.1 coordinate 9,432, forward strand.
TCACTCCTACTAGAGGACTTAGACAAGGAGACCCACTGTCTCCTTATCTATTTATTCTGGCTATGGAGTATTTATCTAGAAGTTTTTCTAATGCTGAGACTAATCATGTTTTTTCTGGTGTCAAAGCATCTAGAAGTTGACCTGCAGTTTCACACCTAATGTTTGCAGATGACATTCTGATCTTTGCAAGAGCAGACATGCATAATGTAAGAGGAATTTTAGACACTATTCAGGATTTTGGTAAGTTCTCTGGTCAAATATTAAATTTTAATAAGTCCAGTGTCTATTTCTCTAAAAATCTTAGTCCATCAAGAAGGTCTGATCTAGCAAAGGAACTTAATATGAACATCATGTCTGACACAGATAAGTATCTAGGTGCCACTTTATTGATAGGGCAGAACAAAATAAAAGCTTTTAAACCAATCATGCAGTCATTTGGCACTAGACTAAAAACCTAGAAAGGTAAGGCTGCAAATCAAGCAGCCAGGTCCACAATGGTAAAGCATGTGTTAAATGCTATGCCAACCCATCAAATGAGATGTTTCAAAATTTCTAAAACTCTGACGGCAAAGTTAGATTCCATTCAGACTCACTTTTGGTGGGGGCATCAAGACAATAAGGGTATGTGTCTTCTTGCTTGGGATAAAATGTGCAAACCTAAGAATCTAGGGGGTCTAGGATTTAGAGATCTGGTAAAGTTCAATGAGGCTATGCTTACCAAGCTAGCCTGGAAAGCATGTAATGAGCCTGATGCTCTATGGGTTAAAATCCTGAAAGCAAAGTATGCTTTAGATAGGAGTTTTTTGCATGTAGGAGATGAACCAAAAGATGACTGCTCCTGGATTTGGAGAAGTGTGCATGCAGGTATTAAACATGTTCAGAAAAATTACTTCTGGATTGTTCAGTGTGGTACTAAGATAAACATTTGGCTAGATCAGTGGGTTTTAGGCTTAAATAACCCACCTGAACCACTAAATGGTTCATCTAGCACTTCTGTAGTTACTTATGTCTGTGAATTATTTCTGACCGGTACTAGAATATGGAATGTTGATTTAATCAACTCCTTGTTTTCACAACACAGTGCATCTAGGATTATGGAAATGTACATTCCTGAAACAGGGGAGGATAGGATGATTTGGAAACCAGATAGGAAAGGCAACTTCAGTGTTAAAAGTGCCTATAATACCCTTTGTACTAATGATGTGAACAATTTTGTGACAGGAGAAACTTTGCCTAAGGAGATTTGGCCCACACTTTGGAAGCTCAAAATTCCACATAGAGTTCAATTATTCATCTGGAGAAGCCTTAAAAAAGTACTATCTACAAGAGACAGACTTTTTAGGCATAAACCAGAAATACAGACACATTGCTGCTTTTGTAATAACCCTCTAGAAACTCCTGACCATCTCTTTCTTGAATGCATTCATGCTAGGGCAGTATGGCAGAGTATGCACTTTGATATAGTTTTTATTCATGCATTCCATGGCAGTTATCACAACTGGGTTATCAGCTGGTTGACTAACAATCAACAAGCTGTTAACCCACCTTACTCTGCTAACAACAATACATTTTGCAGGTTTATGTGTGGTTCTTGGCAGAGTTGGAAGGACCGATGTGCCTTGATTTTTCAGGGATTGAAACCATATCATGTGCTAATACTGTTGCTAGGATTCACAATTTGGTGCACCAATGCAATGTTGCTGCTAATTCTGTTGTTAAGACATCTAACTCAAATTTGCAGATACAAGAGTGGATTCCACCCAATAGAGGATTATGTTAAAATTAACATGGATGCATCATATATAGAGAACCTGAATATAGAGAGCATTGGACTAATTATTCGTAATGGTGCAGGGCAATGCCTAGGAGACAAGGGAGTCTACTTCGGCACTGGACTGCATGCAGAATTAGGAGCAGAACATCTAGAGTGCTATGCCCTAAAGGAAGCTGCTATTTGGGCTGAAGAACTGGGTCTTCAGAAAATGGTCTTTGAAGCTGATTGTGATAATGCAGTGAAGTCTGTTAATGGAGATGAAGCTCTAGTTCATTGGTCGAATCAAGGACTAATCTCTGAAGCCAAAAGTCACTTTATTTCTAAATTTTGGTTTTGCAAATCTATTAATAGGTTAGCCAATAATATAACTCATAACTTAGCTAAAAAAAACAAGAGATAAACAATCCGCATTTGAATTTTATAATGATTTTCCACCGGACGTTATCAGTTGGCTGGAAAACGAAAATTATCATGTAATTTCTTAATTTATGAAAAATGAATTCTTATTAGTATCAAAAAAAAAAAAAAAAAAAAAAAAAAAAAAAACAATATGACCACCATACAGTTAACTTTCTTCGTGCGCACTTCACTTGGCTCAGTCACAGCTGAAGTTTCCGCAATCAAACCTCTCTGTACTTCATTGGTAGGGTAATAAAGTTGCATCTGTATTCCCTCCCCCACCACCACAACCACTCAATTCCGCGTGCACGTGGTTAGGTTACGTGTAGTTGTTTCAGAGGGGACATGTAGCATTTTTGGGGCAGGTGGGTCTCTACGACCTTGACGTGTCAGTCTGACTTCCATAATTAAAGCTCCTTTAATTTCTCCTCTTTTACTCAGCCGTTCACAAAGGGAGTAAAAACAAGATTGAGATAAGGTAAGAGCAAGCACTATGGTGGCCTAAGCCTTCGCCATTCAATAGCAAAAGAGAAAGACAGAAATGGCGAAAAAATGGCAACCACGGTGGTCTTAGCTATTTGGAGACGGAAATCCGATTTCCGCCACAAAATTTTGCGGAAATCCAATTTCCGCAGAGAGAATATTATAAGGATTTTTGAAAATTTTACGGAAATCCGATTTCCGCCCTGCGGGAATTGGATTTCCGCCTCGCTTCGGCTTTGCTATTGCCTGCTACGAACCCGTAGCAGGCAATAGCAAAGTCGACCAATTGTGCCATTGAATGGCGAAATTTTGCACCATAGTGGTTGCATTTCGCCATTCAATAGCAAAGTCTCCCCAAATAGAGAACCATAGTGCTTGCTCTAAGAATCTAACAACACCTTTACGAAGAAAACCCTAATTTTGCCTCTCCATAAATACCATAGTTGCATCATCCGGCAAAGTCAGTAAATCTTAGGCGGCCAGGGGAATCTGCTCTTCTGAGTTCTCATGGAGCTGAAGAAATTTTCATGGAGGTGAAAAAAAAAAAAAGAAGTTTTTGGTCTTTTTGGATTTTTTTATAAAAAGGGTTCCAAAAAAAATTGCAAGGATTTGAAATCCTGTGATTTTGGGACACATCTCCTAATGAATACAGGAAGATATCTTTTAGCCAAGATGAGATCAGGGATTTATGATTTGATTTGGTTATTTTCTTGTATTCTTTAGTGGATGGGTTTCTCATTATTGCTGATGCCTGCTACTCTATGTATGTGGTGCTTGCTTTGTTGAATCCCATCACTAGTGAATACACGAGAATTCCCAAATCACCTGATCCGGTTTACTAGATTTGCTCTATCTATTATCTATAGATCTCTCTTTGTGGTACGATGTGGTTGAGTTTAATGTTCTGATTTGTCTTAAATGTATTCTTCATGTGAATTAGACCATGTGAAATAGATGCTTTTACTAGATTTTGCCAGATCTTGGCTAAAAGCAAGATCTATTCTTACTACTGCAGTTTCTAGTGTTTATAGATTTGGTTATGTGATGTTATTGATGTTTGGTTGTAAAATCATGGCTAGTAAAATATGAATCCCTATTCGGTTTTGCAACTCTGAAGGAAAAATAAGTTGGCTAGAATCTGGTGGTCTAGGCCTCCTTCTGTGGCCATTTCAGCCTTACAGGCATACTGTAATCTCTGCTCTGGTTGTAAATAAAAAGGAATATAGTATAGTTGTGATAAACTCACAACCACTCACGATTGATATAGGCGGGTACCAATCCCAGCAGGGCTGATACCAGACCCAGGTCAACTAATAAAGACCAAGGATCACCATTTAAAAAGAGGATAACCCTTAACAAATTAATCGAAATTCCGTCTGGGTTGTTTATCTTCTTCCTAATAGTGTATGAGATGGTGCTGGTCTGTTGTGTGTGTCCATGTAAGTATGTGCAAGAGTATTTGGCAAATGTAACCGTGTGAACTGTGAGTGTGTGTCATGGTTGGTGAGAGTCTGTCGAGTAATAATGAATCAATAATCTAATCTTTCTATCAATCTTTATCAAACCCTTAACCAATGTAGACTCTGATTGTCTCTATGGTATCAGAGCGATCATTGCCTTACGGCGATCGATCCTCTGATGGGAACCCTAAAACTTCATCATTACCATCACAACTAAAATTGTTTTCATCATCTTCTTCTCCCGCTGCTACTAGATCAGATTGAATGGTGATTTTCTGTTACAAATTTCAGAAGTAGATGTAATTTGCTCCGAGTTAAATCTCTTAAAAGACTGATTCATCTTCATCAACAATATCTATATCTGTTTCAGCAACAATTGATTTCAATTTCAATTGTCATGGAGTTTTTTAGGTTGATGATTTCTTTGTGGTTGTTTCCGGTGCGATTTAGGGTTTGAAATTTCAACAACAACATAT
>JAJJMA010153418.1:0-36254 GCA_023529015.1 Papaver nudicaule
GGCAACCGAACCAACCGTCTGTTTGTTATTGTTAATGGATGATTCCCTTTAGCGCACGCAGCTGAATTGAAAGTCTAGCTGGTTGATTGCACTGTTACATACAAGATTTGCAATCGGAGTGACTGTAGATTTTGATTTGCAATCGGTGTGCCTGTAGAACTTGGTAATGCTATCCAGCTAGACTGTAGATTTTGATTTTCAAGAAGGATGCTCATAAAATACCTGTAGATTTTGATTTTCAAGAAGGATGCTTATAAGATCCTGGCGACTTGCAAGTGACATTCAATAGTCTCCAGGATGAATAAGAGTCCTAACAAAAAAAATGTGGTCGAGGGATAATCGTGCAAATCTACGCTGAACCAGGCTGAGTTGGAGAACAGGGACATAACGACTCGTTATCCTTCCACTGGCACTGCAGTGGAGGGAGGTAATCGTGCAAATCAACGACAAAAGCTCGCGCTACCGAGCTCGACGTACAAATGTGCATCTTAGAGACTTATATTCTGATATACTCCTCAATTTTGCACGATGTGGGACTAAAACTGCTTCTGTAATTCAACAAAAATTTCCGCTGCCGGTGATCGAACCCGGGTCACCCGCGTGACAGGCGGGAATACACTATACTACAACGACTTAATATGTTAGAACACGGTTAAATATTAAATTTAACGGTTAAGTAGATCAGTTATCCAATCAGTAATATTTCGGGTACTATTTGGTTTTGTACTCCAAAGCAAGCTTTTGATGGCTTTGTATTGTCACGACTCACGGGATCAGTCATCTGCAGAATTCTCCTTATTGTTACAGGCACTTCATACCGATAATTCATTACACCTCTTTGTTTCACTTAGGCCCCTTCCTATGGGGAAGGCAAACACTATGTTTTGCGTTGTTTGCCCCACTATGGAAGGGGCAAACACCAAAAATGATCAGACAAACTGCCAGATCTGTCTGTTTGCCGGGCCAACAGGACTAACTAGCGGTAGATAGTTAATATCTCGGTCGAGAAAGAGACTCTCGACAGAGAGAGAGAAAATCGACATCGAGATAATTAATCTCGACCTCGAGATTCTGAGAATCGATCGACTTTAACTCCTATAATTATCCAACGGCTAGATTTTTGAGATGCCTAAATACGAAATTTCTCCACCATTTCAATCACAACAATCACAAATCATTCTCTCATCTTCTCAAAAATTTTCCATCTTTTTAGTTCAATCTCTTTGAATTCTAGATCAATTTTTGTTATTTTTTTTTTATTATGGGTTCACCACAATAGTGAATTTAGGTATCTCGAACTGTTCTCTATTTTCTTATAACTTTTACAGATTTTGTCAACCGCTTTTTGTAGCGTAGCTCCACTGGTAACAAGTTTGTTTGTTGCTTCACGTAAAACCTCAGTGAAATCAAGTTTTTTCGCTACCTCTCGTACTGCTATTGCCCTACGAACACGGAACTTGCTAAAACTAGTCTCAGGAAAATATGACATGTTCATTTTTTGTATGAAGGAAGGGGAAGAGAGTAAATTGTTGGTGTGATTTTTAGATTGTGAAACTCGTCTATTTATACTCGAAAGAATTTTTACCGTTGTAGGGAGAAACAATTACGTTAGACACAATTTCTAACGGTCGCCAAAAAGATTCTCTGTCGAGAGAGTGTCTCTCAACGTCGAGGGACTGTCTCTCGACCGTTAGAATTTGCTACTGACACCATAGTGTGAAACGCGTTTTGCCTGGCCACATGACCAGGCAAATCCTTTGATTTGCTCTTTCCCATATGAAAGGGCCTTAAAAGAAAGAAATAAAACGGTGAGATTTCAGTTGGCTGCAACTCAATACCGTGATGATCTAGTAATTGAAACCTTTACATTCTTAGGGGGACCAGAGTTTTACCTAGGTGCAAATGCTTAGCCAGTAGAATTTCTTCATACACGTGTGATAACATTATTTGTTTTCATGTTTTGATTGTTGGTCTCATTTGATTTGCGCACGCCAATACTCTATCATATTTTGTTAGTTCATTTCAAATAAATTTCTCATTAATTAATTAAACACTATAATTTCCAATCAGAGTCGCCTTGGTTGGGCAGGATATGCCCCAAGAGCTCGACTCCCAAAAGTTTGAGATGTCTTTGAACCGTGGAGTATTGAGAGTAAAATTCAAAGGGCTGGTCATTATGAAAGGTTTGAAACACGAAAATCTGTATTTCTTACAAGGAAATATATGGGGGTGAAGCAACAACAGCGGTATCCGATAGTGTTGCATCGAACACTACTAGATTGTGGCATATGCGCTTAGGGCATACTGGAGAAAAGTCTTTGCGAAAGCTGACTTCGCAAGGCTTGTTGAAAGGCACAAAATCATGCAGCGAGTTGGGATTTTCTGAACACTGTGTGAAGGGGAAGAAAACCAGAACGAAGTTTACAACCAGTAAGAGAACCACCAAGGACTGCATCCTTGAGATGTAGAAGGTGTTTTATCTCCTTTATAGATGACTTCACTAGAAGAGAATGGGTGTACACCATGAGTAAAAGGATGAAGTCTTGGGAATATTTCTGAAGTGGAAGAAGAATGTTGAGTTGAAAACCGGCAGGAAAGTGAAGACCTTAAGATCGGACAACGGTGGTGAATACAAGTCTGATCCGTTCCTGCAAATATGTGAAGATGAAGGCATTGAGCGTCACTTTACAGTAAGAGAGACTCCACAACAGAATGGGGTGGCTGAGGGCATGAATTGTACATTAATGGACCAAGTACGATGTATGATGTCTAATGCTGGGTTAGGCAAGCAGTTTTGGGTTGCAGTTGTGGAGTATGCGTGTCACCTAGTGAATCAGATGCCATCAATGGCACTTGAAAGTAAAACTCCGATGGAAGTATGGTTTGGAAAACCAGTTTCAGATTATGATTCATTCCATGCGTTTGGTTGTCCTGCTTATTATCATGTGAGGGAAGGTAAACATGATCCTAGAGACAAGAAAGCCATCTTGGTAGGCTTTCAATCAGGGATGAAGGGATACAAGTTGTGGTGTCCCGAGTTGAAGAAGGTCATGATAAGTAGAGATGTTACCTTTGATGAGACTGCAATGTGGAGGAATGGAGTGGGAATTGAAACAAGTGAAGAAAGTCTGCGAATGGCGGAGTTTATACCTTATGAGAAATCAACAAATTATGTCCATAGAGATGAGAATTCTGAAGTTGAAGGTTGTGACAATGACTTAGAATTAGGAACACTTGGTGGTTCATTCCAAGAATCACCACAACCACAACCTGAAGTACAAACTGAAGTACAAGTTGAATTACCACAAAAAGCTACATATATATACTGATAATATTGCTCACAGAAAAGACTGAAGAAATACTCACAAACTAGAATGGTATGGGTTTGGGAATATCGCTGCATATGCATTACCGATTGAAGAAGAAGAAGACATCCCTTCCACCTATAAACAAGCAATGAAGACAGCTGAAAAGATGGAGTGGAAGACAGCTATGAGTGACGAAATGGATTCTCTTTACAAGAATGGAACTTGGGAGCTGGTGGAGCTACCTAACGGGGAGAAGGCAATAGGATGCAAGTGGGTATATATGAAGAAGGAAGGATCTCCAATTGCAAGCAATGTAAGATTCAAAGCAAGGTTGGTAGCCAAGGGCTACGCACAACGGGAAGGTATTAACTATAATGAAGTGTTTTCTCCATCCGTAAATCATACTTCCATTAGAATTCTACTTCCTTTGGTGGCGCATTTTGATCTCGAGCTCGTACAACTCGATGTAAAGACTGCATTCTTGCATGTTGACTTGAAGGAGACAATATATATGAAGCAACCTGAAGGTTTTGAAGTAGCGGGGAAAAAAAATTGGGTGTGTAAACTTATGAGATCGTTATATGGTTTGAAGCAGTCACCTAGGCAGTGGTACAAACGATTCGACAAGTTTATGAAGACACAAAAGTACACTAGCAGCAATTACGACTCTTGTGTGTACTTGAAACAGCTCCAAGATGGTCTTTTATTTACTTACTTTTATACGTTGATGACATGCTTATTGCGTCCAAGAGTAAGGTGGAGATTCAACGGTTGAAAAATCAGTTGAATAGTGAATTTGAGATGAAAGATCTCGGTGAAACAAGGAAGATTTTGGGGATGGAGATTGAGAGAGATAAGAATACTAGCACTGTATGCCTTTCCCAAAAGTCTTATTTGAAGAAGGTATTGAAGCGTTTTGGTTTGGATGACAAATCTAAACCGGTAACCCAACCTCTAGCTCGACACTTTAAGTTGAATGCTGAACAGTCACCACAAACGGTGGAGGAGCTAAGGTTAATGGCTGAAATACCATATGCTAGTGCTGTTGGGAGCCTTATGTATGCAATGGTATGCACTAGGCTTGATATTTCACAAATGGTTAGTATGGTTAACAGATTTATGCAAAATCCAGGGAAGGAACACTGGCTAGCTGTGAAATGGATTCTGCGATATATTTTAGGTACTGTGGATGTTGGTTTGAAGTTCTCACGGAACGATGAAATGGGTTACAAAGTTGTTGGATACTGTGATTCTGACTATGTTAGGGCATTGTCCGGTCAAACCCACTAGCGTTGGTATGTCAAGCTGGTTGTTAGTTTTAGGTGTCAAAACTCAATCTTGATTTAGCCTACTAGAGTTTAGATTTCGGAATTGGGATATAGACAAAGTAGTAGAGACCTTGAAGACGAAGACTGTGAAGACAAAGAAGACATCAATTATTCTTCATCGACAAAATGTTAGTAGGAGTTATGACTATTATGGAAAATAGTCGGTTACTTTAGTAGAGATACTAATAGCGATTGAGATCGTATTCTTGTCTACATGACCATGTGTTATGTTGGTATTTGTTCCCACGAATACTAAGTTTACAAGAATGCATGAGATAGATTCGATACCATTTGTCCATTGCAATGGTTTGCTTGCAAATCACTTGTTGGATATGGGTGAATCTAAAGGAGTACTCTTGAGCAAGAGTCCAGTGGATTATAGCTGAGGGAGTCTAACACGTCTAAGTAATGGCCCAGACCAGAACTTCCAGCGGATCCAGTTAGACCCTAATTCTGAATTAAGGTGGTTCACGAACCGGTTCGTGAACAGTGACTTGGGAATTCTCCTGAGTTCCAATGCATCAATTTGTACACGTACATGTACGTGAACCACAAATTCGATGTATCTGTCCGGAATTCAGAAGGGTGGTTCCCGAACCGTCCAAGGTGAATATTCTCTGGAATTTTCACACGGGTTAAACTCTGACTCCTTTTATCTTTTAGTTGGACTTGTTTATCATGAAATATCTTTTGTAGTCCATCTAATGAATCTCAATGAATCAATAAGATAAAGATTGTTTCTGGTCTGTTGGATTTCTATCTTGAAGTGTTTCTGAGCTAACAAAACACTTGGCAGATAAATGTTAAAAGAATTCCAATTGAGATAAATCTCTGTTTACTTACAAGTTAGGGTTTCCTAAACTTGTGGGACAAGTAACTAGTTGCTTAATTCCAAAGCAACCTATCTTATTGAGAGCTATAAATAGAGGATTATGGGACGAAAACCGCAAGCATCAAGCATACGTGAGATTTCTATGTGGAATTGATCGTAAACTCTTTTCACATCGGTGAATGCTTTTTGTGGTATAGTCATCCTCTATTAGGTAACAGTTCCTATGTGGGAATTACCTAACTACTATAAAGACTTATCTTGAGAGGTCGAAAGCACAGGTAGGAGATTGAGACCTTAGTGGTTGAAATCGGAGTAACCTGTAACCTTGGTTACCTGATCACGTTCTTGTCTATTCTACGGTCCTTCTCTTCTGATATAAGGTCATTCAAGAACTGATACGTTACACATAGGGTTGAAAGGAAGCAACGCACGGCTGCACTCGGTGTTGTAAGACCTAGTTAGCTCCAGTTGTATAAGTTTCTTAAGTGGTTCTTCGTTTACAACTGAGGTAGAGACAAGTTGGGCATAGTTTACTCGGTTTACTTGTCAGCCCCCGCTTGTAAGTAGATTTCCGTATGACCTGGAGAAATCTGAAGGAAGTTACTTTGTGTATGTGAAACTGATAGAGGACAGTTCAAACATACAGTTGATAATTGAGGTTGCAAAGCCGGAACTATTGACACAAGCCTTTAATAACGGTTAAAGCAACTCCTAGGCCTGTAAAGGACGTCAGCTAGGGGAATCAAGTGCGTGACAATCTGTGGGGGATCTAGAGACGTAAGGAGTGCGACAGTAGCCAGTTCACTTAGAGGGTTAGAATATAGGTCTCTGCTACATCCCATTCCGAAGTCTTATAGTAGGCTAGTGTTTGTAGATAGTTTGTACTGTGCGATGTTCTATCTGGACGAGGTCCTGAGGTTTTCCTACAGCTGTAGTTTCCTCGTTAAAAAAATCTCTGGTGTCTTGTGTGCTTTACTTTCCACATTATATTCTCTAATTATATAATTAAAGCAAACACAAGAAGTACGTTATTAATAACCTGATCGTTGTCCCCAATCCATTTATTGGATTTACCAAGACCTTGTCTTGTGTCGGACTGATCCTTGAGATCCAAACTTAGGTTATAAATTTGGATATTGATTTTTGAGATCGTCCAGATCTGACCATTAGACTCACGAGCCCAAACGAAAAGTTGGTTGTCTTTCGGTACCCCTGCTTTTTCAATTGGTATCAGAGCCAGTGAACACATATAAGACGTAACTGTCTTTGTTTTTTCGCGACTTGTGAGTTATGGAACAAATCTCAAACGCTTGTAACGTATTAACAGACGCTAAAGATGATGATGAAGAAGATCCACTACCAGGTCTCATCATATCAGCAAGAGAACTCCTTAGCGTTCCCCCAAGAGGTATTAAGTCTGTTCAAGGCTTCATCGATCTTGAAAAACAGATTGATAATATCTCTCATGACCTAGAGACATATCTTAGGAAAGAAGAAGAGTCTCTGAATCGACTAAGGCTGAGTTTGGTATTGCTTTTTTTTTTTTAAAAGCACTTTCAAAATTTATATTAGGCAATATTTTTTCAACTTGGTGTTTGGTTAAATTTTTTCAAAGTGTTTTTCTTGAAAAGCACTTTGGATTTAGGCCAGCTTTTAAAAGCTCCCCAGGAGGAGCTTTTAAAAGCTGAAAAGCACTTTGAAAAAATATGTCAATGTTAATTTCACTTTATAACCCTACAATAATTATTAAATGACAAAATATACCCTTAAATCTTTGATACTATGAAATTTTATTCTCAATATCTCTTAATCTTTATTGATAATAATCATGATTTGCAAATTATATTCTATATTCCATTGGAAAGAAAATTTTCATATATTCATAAATTATTTGTGATTTTTTTTTTATATTTGTTGTGTTTGGTATTATATATAGGGTGCTAATGCTACATCTTTATCACCTTCACCAAGCTTCACCAAGACTATCGAGGTATGCTGGAAGGTTAACTGGTATTAGGGAAATCAATAAAACATATTTATCAATAATAAAACTACGAATAAATGTCAAAATATTCAATTATGAAAAATATGTGCATTTTTGTCATTTTGAACGATAACAATGGGTGGACATGATATTTACCAAACATTATTTCATAGTTTTTTTAATCTGTTTTAATTTTTAATTTATGGTTTACCAAACATTCAACTGCTTTTTCCGAAAAGCACAGCACAGCTTTTAAAAGCTAAAAAGCGCTTTTGAAAAACTGACAGCAATACCAAACTCAGCCTAAACAAGGTCATAGAGGAAAACGCATGTATTGAAATTGACATTGATCAACTTATTAGAGAGACTGAAGCGTCTTTTTATGAAAAACGTCAAGATCAAGTCATTATCAATACCCTTCTGATTGAGGAACCCATGGATGTAATAACTCATGATCATTTGTGTATTCTACACATTGATAAAACTCACAAGAAGGAATTATCTGTAAAATCTTATCCCCACAAACAAGATGTAACTCATTTTGTTAAACAGGAAAACAGATTTAAATGCTTTGCCAAAAACCGTCCTGTTGTAAAGAACTATTCATAGTTCACAAGGGCGAAGCACGAGGGTTATTCATAAACCCTTCTCAGAAAATAAAAGGATATTAAATTGCCTAAATTCTGAGAAAAATACTTTCGATTTTGGAATAGAAAGAATTAAATTTAATAAATTCCAAAATCCCTCAGTTTCAATAAGGAACTGGAAAGAGATTCTCTCTTGGGGACGTGAAAGTATTTTATGTCTTCATATCATGCTTAGTCTTCTCTGTGCTTGATAATAAGAACATTATTGGAATAGTTTCTCATGAATTAGATTTTTTTTAACTGTTGAGCCTTGCTCCATTTAAAAACTAGCTAAGTGTTGTACAAGAGAAAAATATCCTAAAATTAACCTAGGAATGTGTCAAAATACCCTATTTTGACTAACCCATGTGTGAATCCCACATGAGAAGCCTAGGAACCCTTTGAACTGGTTCAAAACAAGCCCACAGAACTGGCCTGTGGCGCTGGGTAATTTCATACCCATAACCCGATTCCGAACCGTCCAGACTCGAAAAGTACAGGATAAGGTCTGCGAATTCTCTTCTTCCTCTTATCTTTCTTTTGAGGTTTCAAAAGAGCTCTAATGTTAAACGACTGCTACCGTTGAGATTGAAAAGACGAGGGTACCGAGTACACCACCAATCTTTTATTTTAGTCCACCTATAAGTCAAACCTTGACCGGTTCTTGTAATCAAGAACTCAAGAACAAGATCTCTTTTAGATCTGATTGATTCACACAAGGGAGTCAATACAAGAATCCGAAAGACTATGTCAACCAACCAAGTACGATACTTTAATTATATAAGATGACTCAAATATAATGCGGAAGTAAAGTAAAGTACACACAAGATTTTGTTAACGAGGAAACTACAAACTCGTAGAAAAACCCCGGGACCTAGTCCAGTTTTGAATACTCTTAAGAATTAAGCCGCCAACACACCTACTCTCAGACTTCGGACTAGCTGGTACAAACAATATGACCCTAATATGACTATTAGTCACAAAGATTTCCCCTCAGCATTCCTACGCCTCCAACCACAGCAAGGTGGTCACGCACATGTACTCCCCTACGTAAACAGACGCCCGTTACTGTTTTACGCAAGAGTTGCCTCACAGCCCGTCGCGAGGACTATCGCTACCCGACCTCCAATCTGACGATTATAACCTTTGGACAACAACCAAATAGCGGCAGGTCAAATCGCTAGATGATATCCTTGGTAACTAACATATATTTCATCGAAGTCTTTTCACACCAAGAGCGAGGTTATTAAGTTTACTTAGGCAATAAACACCTTGAGATATCGATCAAGGTTTCAAAACCTAAACTCCCGAAAGAGCAACCTTGTCGTCCCAATTGGAATCAAGCAGATAGCTGTAGCAAGTACGAAACGATATGACCGTGAAGAACAATGTACCTGCAAAGAACAAATCCAATAACAACGATCTTGATTCCACTCAATATCTATAGTTTAGGCACACAGACCGAAAGCGGCTTGCTGACAAATCCAGGTTAATAGATAAATAGTATGTTCTAATCACAACGATCTTGAGTGACCTTATATCAGAAGAGAAGGACCTTAGAATAAACAAGATCGTTAGGTTTGATAGACGTGATAGAACAGAACAAAAGTACAATACAAAAAAGACTAGTAAACATAAACTAGTTTCCCGTAAGAGGTACTTCTAGGCTTCTTGATCCCGAGAGAAGACTTTCACGCAATTCTAGTCCGAGAGCAAAAGCTCAAAGGTAACTGAAAAGAAAAGCGGCAACACAAGCTTACAATTCCGAAGAAGAGCTTGGCCAAGGGGATTAAAGCTTTCAGGAGAGATACCACTCCTATTTATATTGACTCAGGCTTTAGCTTTGAAATGAGGCAAAGTTAATTTCGGAAATTCCACAAAGCACATTTACATAATAGTTCCGAAATTCCCCATTTAGTCTCATAGCATTTAATGAGAACTAATACTCTACAACTTTACATTTAAGAAAAATACATTCCATAAAGAAAATATATTTTCGAAACATGTTTAGCCAAGATCAATCAAAGCAAATAATATCTTAAGGTATATTTGGATATTTTTTTTTAATTCGAAATATGGTGCTTACCAAATATGATCCCTGAGAAAGATCTCAATTCGAAAACGTGTCCTGAGTTTCGAAAATCTCCTTAGATATTATTACTTCCAAATGTCGTCACCAGCTTTATAATGTCGACATTACTTCCTTGGTATTGCTGGGCTAACCAGACGAACCTAGGTGGAAGTGGGATCTGGTCCAACGTGGTTCAACGTTCCGCATAAACGTATCATAGCAAACGTGGACAAAGCCTTGTGTGTTAAGCTTAAGTGAACACATTGGTTCAGACATTCCGAATCACGCCAATAGATATACCATTGGAAGTACGGTGCGAGATTCCAGGAGTAACTAGCAAAGACGTTAAATCTCCAGAATTTTTGATTCCAATATAGATGTCACATTAATGATATCCAAGAATTCAAATCAAAACATCAAATGAATAATCAAATGAATATTTGATCAAGTAGTAAAGCATACAAAGATTTAATCACGTACAGTATTGATCCGTAATCATGTGTCCACTAACTAGAGCGACTAACCATTTTCCAGATGATGACTCAATCCCACTTAGTTGTACATTGAAGATGAACGAATTCAAACTTCAAACCGAGAATATCAAACTCATTAATTCGTTGAAGCACAACTCAAAAATGTAGAGTTTGAACTTCGAAGTTACGCATTCTGAGTCAACCTTATTAAGATTTCGAAACGTACGTCAGTTTTGGCAGAAATCAAATTAAGGTTTCGGAACCTAAAGTTCATTATATGACCGGAACTGATTTAAGGTTCCCAAATCAAGTTTTCATATAGCGAAACCTAAAGCTTGGTTTCGAAATTTAGATTTTGTTTAACAAAACCTTGTTTAAGGTTTCTTGACAAAAGATTCACATATTAAATTCTCTACAAATGTTTGGTGTCGAACTTGAGAGTCCATGTGGTCGAGAACCGTTTCAGCATCACACCTTTTTAGCCTCGACGCACAGGAATATATTTCCCGGTTCACATAAACCTTTAGGAAACCCCAGGGTCTTTTCGACCTTTTAGATCTCACATGGTCAAGACACATTGGTCTCGATTCTCAAGTCACTGTTAGCCACACAAACATAGTTTCGAATCTCTTATATCTCATTGGTCACAATATTTAAGTTTCATACCAATATCTTATGAATACGAAAACCAGATTATGGTTTCGAAATCAATGTCAAGTTTTATCAAAACCTTCCTACATTGAGGTTCAAACATATAAATTCATAAGTTGAGATACACAAATATGGTTTCAGAATCCAGAAGTGAGATATGGCATACAAAATGTTCATATACATAATCAAATGAATGATTCAGAACTTCAGAGTTCAGAGCCAAACCACGACGTCATATTCGAATCTCAGAAACAACAGTATTTCGAGCCTACACAACATTAGTGTGAGTCACAATCTCTCTTACATTGGCTCATATAAATATATGCAATCAATCCGACAGAGCCAGACTAGGTAAGAAGAGACACAATACTGTGATGGATCAAATGCCGTAGTACTACCGAGATAACATCACATTGCTATATCCAACTCGAAAAGGTTTTAGGAAAAACCTTTATATTAACTTAGAGACGGAAAAGAAAAGAAAGCTCTAAGCAATATTGGAACGTCATAACTACACACTAATACCACAAGTGGTAAAGCAGAGTTATCATAAGACACACTGATCACAAGTGATCAAGTCATAACGTAAAGCTCAAGCTGAGAGTTATGTTTATGTCTTTTGTAGCACAAGTGTAAAAGATATGGAATCGCGTTATTTAGATTCACTAACCTGTTGAATGATGAAGACGGATGTCTTCGTTTGATCTTCAGTATTTCTTCAACTCTCCAACCAGTGATTCTAAATCCTACCAAAATCTTCCACAACCTAAAGCTAACTCTCTCTCTCACATGACTTCACCTAAATGTGTGTTGTTTAGCGGTCGAGTTTTGATCACTAAAGTTGACAACTAAGCTTGACATACCAACACTTAGTGAGGTTGACCGAGCCATGCTCTAACAGAGATCTCCAGTGTTCATGAACTGTTTTGCTCAAAATTGATATCAAAACAACCGGGTTGGAAAATCATTCAAGGGGTCACAAACCACTCTTTCTATCTTCTTGTATTTTGGGAGAAATCATCAAGTAAGTGTTTTAGTCTTTTTCTTTGATATCATGTCTAGAAGAAGTACTAGAAATCTAGCCTCAACCATTAAGGCTATTGATGTGAGTGGTAGGGATGATGAGCCAGTTGTCTGGTCATCTGATGAAGAAACTATGTATGAGACAGTTCACGAACCGTCTCATGATCATGGTCTAAGCATGTTTTTCATCAGCGAAACTGCTAAAGCTGAGTATGTAAGAAAGGGAAATGTCATCATCAAAAGGAAGCTAGACCGAACCACTCTGGAATGATATCCACCATTCATGGATCATGTTGCTTGGGGATACATTCATGAGGGTATGTACGATGACAACTTTCCCTTTGTTGTTCGAATGTTTTATGCCAACATGTACGAATGTAAAATGGATCGTTGTAGTTTTATGACTCGAATTGGCAATCGAGTTTTTGAAGTTAACAGGGGAGTAATTGTTCAAATACTTCAGAGTCCTGTTCTTAACTTCATTCTTCCACAAATTGAATGAAAACGTCCATCAGATAACAGACTAGCTAAAGGGGTGCTTAAGTTCAATCCTAAATGGAAATATGGTAAGGCTCATATTAATGGAATTAGCCTTGATCTAAAGGTGCTTGGGATTCTAGCCGCTCATAATCTTATTCCTTGCACTCTAAGCAAGGATAAGTGGAACATGGATATGTTTGAGCTAGTTTATCACCTTGTCACAGAAGAGAAGCCAATCGACTTCTGTGGCACCATCATTAGGCAGATGATCAAGATTTTCGAGAACAAGCAAAGAAATCTCAGATTCTCCTGCTTGATCACAGGAATCTGCAAAAGGCACAAAGTCAGCATGTTCAGACCAAGAGGAGAAGGCCCAAAGCCCTTCCACCAAAAGAGTATTGACAAAATCAAGAAATCTGGTCAGATGGTCGGACAAGATCCACACATAGCACAACTTGAGGGTCAGGTCTACAAACTCCAAACGAAGTGCGCTGGATATGCCCTCGCAGTTGAACTTGCAGATACCTACCTTGATCCAAAAACTGTCTCAACTATGTTTCAGATCATTAACGAGCACACCATTCCCATCAGACGACGAGAATATGAAGTGATTTGTTTCATTTCTTTATGCTTTTGTTAAACTTTGCTTTGTGTTGTGTGAACTATTTCCATTTGAACATCGTTGGTATTAACTTTAATAATTTATGATGTTTTGTTGCTTGAAGTTTAAATTTAGCATTTGTGCTCATGCTTTATTCATCAAACGTTCAAGTATAAAGGAAAATTCACAAGAGACATCTTGTTACAAGTTAGTTCATCCAATTATAAACATAGTCTCATAAATCTCGGGAGAGACTCACATGACAAAGGAAACATTAACGTCGATTTACAAAAGTTAAGCTTTTTCTCATAATCAAGAAACTTTTGATTGTATGATTTTTAGGGTTTTCACAAACTCGGAATCATATACTCATTTCCACAAATCTGGCTAAGGGAAAGAGATTATAAACAAAGGTATATTGATAACATTAAATTGTTTTTGTCCATGTTAGGCTTTGTAAGTTGTTCTTTATTGAATAACACCACATGGGGGAGAGTTCTTAACTGAACTTGCGCTTATTAACAAATCTTTTTGGGGAGCGTGGTTGTGGAATATTAGGAGAAAAGTGTGTCTATATTTCTCAAAAGATGAATCAACTTAGAGATCATCGTCCTGATTTCCTAGTTATGTCATCTTAAACTTGGTATGCGAGTAATTAGCTTAACCTATTTCATAGGTTTATGAAACCCTAGTCTCGAACTACTTTGTCATATTTTTGTGACAAATAGGGGGAGAATACATATGGTTCTTGTTCTTGTGGTTCATAACCATAGCGGGAGAACATCATGTGCTTACTTGTTGTACTTTTTCAAAGTATCAAGTAAGGGGGAGTAATTAAAGTTAAGAAGAAGCTTCGTATCAGGTATGTGTAGAATTACTTTAAAAGTTTTGATACACGGACTTTAAAGTTTGCTCAGATTCTTACTCTTTGGATAAACAACATGTGGGATTAGCATATTAACACATGTAAGACTGAGCGTACCTTTGTGGTTGTTTGAGCTGGATATGTTGAAGGTGCTGTCTACGGATTTTTCAACAAGAGTTAAAAAGAACACATAAAGACTCAAGGGAGAAGTTGAAGAATTCAAGAAATCAAGATACATTTGGTTAGGACTTAATTGTATATCTTTTGAATCCATATGTAAATTGGTTTTGTCACTAAAATTCACAAAGGGGAGATTGTTAGGGCATTGTCCGGTCAAACCCACTAGCGTTGGTATGTCAAGCTGGTTGTCAGTTTTAGGTGTCAAAACTCAATCTTGATTTAGCTTACTAGAGTTTAGATTTCGGAATTGGGATATAGACAAAGTAGTAGAGACCTTGAAGACGAAGATTGTGAAGACAAAGAAGACGTCAATTATTCTTCATCGACAAAAGGTTAGTAGGAGTTATGACTATTATGGAAATTCTTCTATTCTACTTATTCTATCTTTCGAAATAGTCGGCTACTTTAGTACAAATACTAATAACGATTGAGATCGTATTCTTGTCTACATGACCATGTGTTATGTTGGTATTTGTTCCCACGAATACTAAGTTTACAAGAATGCATGAGATAAATTCGATACCATTTGTCCATTGCAATGGTTTGCTTGCAAATCACTTGTTGGATATGGGTGAATCTAAAGGAGTACTCTTGAGCAAGAGTCCAGTGGATTATAACTGAGGGCGTCTAACACGTCTAAGTACTGGCCCAACCCAGAACTTCCAGCGGATCCAGTTAAACCCTAATTCTGAATTAAGGCGGTTCACGAACCGGTTCGTGAACAGTGACTTGGGAATTCTCCTGAGTTCCAATGCATCAATTTGTACGTACATGTACGTGAACCACATATTCGATATATCTGGCCGGAATTCAGAAGGGCGGTTCCCGAACCGTCCAAGGTGAATATTCTCTGGAATTTTCACACGGGTTAAACTCTGACTTCTTTATCTCTTAGTTGGACTTGTTTATCACGAAATATCTTCTGTGGTCCATCTAACGAGTCTCAATGAGTCAATAAGATAAATATTATCTCTGGTCTGTTGGATTTCTATCTTGAAGTGTTTTTGAGCTAACAAAACGCTTGGCAGATAAATGTTAAAAGAATTCCAATTGAGATAAATCTCTGTTTACTTGGTTTACAAGTTAGGGTTTCCTAAACTTGTGGGACAAGTAACTAGCTTTTTAATTCCAAAGCAACCTATCTTAGTGAGAGCTATAAATAGAGGATTATGGGACAAAAAACCGCAAGCATCAAGCACGTGAGATTTCTCTGTGGAAATGATCGTAAACTCTTTTCACTTCGGTGAATGCTTGTTGTGGTATAGTCATCCTCTTTTAGGTAGAAGTTCCTCTGTGGGAATTACCTAATGACTATAAAGACTTCTCTTGAGAGTTGGGAAGCACATGTAGGAAATTGAGACCTTAGTGGTTGAAATCGGAGTAACATGTAACCTTGGTAACCTGATCACGTTCTTGTTTATTCTACGGTCCTTCTCTTCTGATATAAGGCCATTCAAGAACTGATACGTTACACACAGGGTTGAAAGGAAGAACACACGACTGCACTCGGTGTTATAAGACCTAGTTAGCTCCAGTTTGTTAGAGCATTGCTCGGTTGAACCCACTGGTATTGCTATCTCAAGTCAGTTGTCAAGTTTATGAGACAAAAACACAATCCTTGATAAGTTTACTCTACAACCTCGGACTAGGATAGTTTTAGGTAATCGAGACGAAGACTGATGAAGACGAAGACCAGAGCTTACTACTTGATAAATCATAACGTCCTCGCTAAAGGTTAGAAAGAATTTTCCTTTCCGTATCGTATTTACCATTTCTATCATACCAATAGTCTATGATGTTGTTTATATGATCCGAAGGTATTCTAGGATTTCCGCCTTTGCATGTGTCACATCCGTGATAATGTGTATAGGTAGAGTATGTTGAATTGTCTCTTGAAAATGACCTTAATGGTGAACACGTACATGAACGCGTACATGTGTTGTATATGGCATTTCAGAGAACGAGCAAAGTCTGTATGAACACGTTCATGAACGCGTACATACAAGTTCCTGAATTCTCATGAATTCTCCCGAACTCTATTTGACTGCTCTATGAACGCGTACATATAAGCCATGAGAAAACTTCCAACTTTCATATCTTGAAGTTTTCAGTCTAGGCATGATTAGTTCTCGGACTCGTCATTACTTGGTCCATGGAATTCAACTGCTTAATCCAAGCGATGTTCAAACAAGTATTGGACCAGAAGTCGCAAGCGATGTTCAAACATGTTTTGGACCAGAAGTCGCAAACCTTCAATCAAGGTTGAGTCTTCTTTAAATATTGGTCTAGTCCAAAGTTGATAGAAGATTGAGAACGGGTATTCAAGCTATGGACCTTCTTAGTTACGGAACTTGCTTGAGCCCTACTCAAGGTTTCTTAAACTTTAAGCAAAGCCTCCCTTGGTGATCACTATAAATAGATGACCTTCTGCAAGATACAATCTCAATCCTCTACACATCTGTGTATCCTTGCATAAAGGTTGGTCGTCATCTCGAAGCCCTTTTGGACTACGACTATTGAAAGACTTCACTTGAGGATCGTGAAGCACAGGTCAGAAGTTAAATTCCTAATCTTGTATCTTGGGTCGATTGAATTTTTTCAATCTTATCACGACCAAGATTTGATAGAAACTTTGTAAGGTAGATCTTGTATCGTAAACCCTAGAAGTTCCTTAACGTATATTCACGAACTAGGTTTCATACTAAGTTCGTCAAACGTTAAGAGGTAAAGTTGTTTAGGCTAGATCAATAAACACTATTCAACATATCAGATTTCCATTAACCTTGACTTTAAGTCTAAAGGAAATCACAATCGTATTCTTGTTTAATTACTCGGATACTTTTAGGCGTCCTGTTAGAGGCAGGGTACCGCTAGTCTTCACGAAGGGAAGCGGAGCAACTCCTAGGCCTGTAAAGGACGTCAGCTAGGGGAATGAAGTACGTAGGTTTTTGCGGGAGCCAAGAGACGTAGGAGCACATTGGTAGCTGAGTTGCTTGTAGGGCGAATTCAGTCTCGATACACTCCAGTCCGAAGTCTGAGAGTAGAATAGCGTCTGTATTCGTTTAATACTGAGGGTGTTCACATTTGAACGAGGTCCCGGGGTTTTTCTGCTAGGTTTGCAGTTTCCTCGTTAACAAAATTCTGGTGTCTTGCATTACTTTTCCCTTCCGCATTATATTGTCTCTGATGTATATAATTGAAGTAATTGCAAGTTTTGTTGATTCATAACCTTTGAGTGAATCCATCTCTATTGAGATCTACAAGAACCACGTTCTTGTTAGGGTTCGGTTTTCTGAACTATACTCAAGTTGTTGTTTGAATATTGATTTATGAGATCGTTCAAAGAACATTAATCAACTAGGTTCTCGAAAACTAAAAGTTGGTGGTGTATCTCGGTATCCCCTCCTTTTCACAGTTGTATAAGTTTCTTAAGTGATTCTTCATTTACAACTGAGGTAGAGACAAGTTGGGCATAGTTTACTCGGTTTACTTGTCAGCCCCAGCTTGTAAGTAGATTTCCGTATGACCTGGAGAAATCCGAAGGAAGTCACTTTGTGTATGTCACACTGATAGAGGACAGTTCAAACATACAGTTGATAATTGAGGTTGCAAAGCCGGAATTATTGACACAAGCCTTTAACAACGGTTAAAGCAACTCCTAGGCCCGTAAAGGACGTCGACTAGGGGAATCAAGTGCGTGACGATCTGTGGGGGATCTAGAGACGTAAGGAGTGCGACAGTAGCCAGTTCACTTGGAGGGTTGGAATTGGTCTTTGCTACATCCCAGACCGAAGTCTTATAATAGGCTAGTGTTTGTAGACAGTTTGTACTGTGCGGTGTTCTATCTGGACGAGGTCCCGAGGTTTTTCTACAGTTGTAGTTTCCTCGTTAAAAAATCCTCTGGTGTCTTGTGTGCTTTATTTTCCGCATTATATTCTCTGATTATATAATTAAAGCAAACACAATAAGTAGGTTATTAATAACCTGATCGTTGTCCCCAATCCATCCATTGGATTTACCAGACCTTGTCTTGTGTCGGACTGATCCTTGAGATCCAAACTCAGGTTACAAATTTGGATATTGATTTTTGAGATCCTCCAGATCTGACCATAAGACTCACGAGCCCAAACGAAAGGTTGGTTGTATTTCGGTACTTCTGATTTTTTAGGTTACGACGGTGATTTGGATAGGTGTAGATCCACAACTGGATATGTCTTCACAGTTGCGGGTGGTCCAATCAGTTGGAGGTTAACATTACAATCTACGGTAGCATTGTTTACAACCGAAGCTGAATATATGGCTGATGTAGAGAGTGTGAAAGAGGTTGTTCAAATGAAAGGGTTATTCGATGTATTGGGAGTTCAAAAAGAACAAGTAACGGTGTATAGTGACAACCAAAGTGCAATACACTTAGCTAAGAACCAAGTTTATCATGCAAAAACCAAGCACATCAAGGTAAGGTATCACAAAGTACGAGAAATCATTGAAGATGGTGAAATTCTGTTGGAGAAGATCCTAACTGCTGATAATCCAGCAGATATGCTCACTAAGGTGGTGACAAGTGATAAGTTTAGACATTGTCTAAGCTTAATCAGTATTGTGCATGTTTGAACACACCTTTCAGGTGTGGTGGTGCTTTTCAAGCACATGTGAATCCCTCTAAGGGAGTGAAGCATCTACGGATGAGTGAAGATTGAAGCATCTACAGATGAGTGAAGACAGCAATATTTGAAGGCAAATGGAAGGTTAAGATTACATGCCAAGGTGGAGAAATCAGAGAATAGTGAAGTTGTCCTAGAAATCTTGCCAAGGTGGAGATTGTTAGATATTGGCATGATTTAGGAAACTGAACTAATCTAGGAAATCAGTTTACACCTTTTGCTTAAGAATCAAGTTTTTATTATATTAGGAAATATTATTTCTAGTTATATTAGGAATTAGATTCCCTTTAAGAATTCTATTCCAAGGCACCTAGCTGTGTATAAATAGGGGTCTAACCCTTTGGTTATTGAGTGTATAAAGGTGTGTACAGAAACTCTAAGTTGTCTCTAGGTTTTTCGATTCTCTGTTTTCAATAAGAAGTTTGCTGTGGTGGAGTAGGCCTTTCCTGATCCACATTAAATCTTTGTGTTCTGTTTATATTCCGCATTGTTTTCTGTTTTCTGATCTAAGATCTTGGGATGTTTGAGAAGTAGCTAATCTTAGGCACAACATTAAGCATAATTCTTGCTGTAGAAGCAACAATGATCGTTTCAGTACCCATTCAGGTTGGTGGATCGTCCTCTTTTGACCATATTTTTATGTTTGATAATATTGGTATATTTTAAATTTTATCATCGGATTTGTCTAATGGGAGATTGTATTTGCTTGCATTTTTTATTAACTGATGTGTGGTAATTAGATAAAACCGACTTAAATATTGTTCCTTCTTTTATCGCAACTGTAAGATCTTTAGATTTTCACTGTTATTCGTGTTATTTTCCAACCCTCCGAAGAAATACCCAGAATCAAAAGATTTGATCAAATTAAGTTATCCTATTTTTGTTTGAATATTATAGAACTATTTCTGATATACCTTATTACTTCCTTTGTCCGAACTCGTGCTTCATATATTTGACTAAGATGGTATAATTTGATGGAAGTATATAATGCATGCAAAAATTTAGTATTCCTTTCATTAAACCAACATGAAGTTGAAGTGCATTGACTTTATAAGAAACATACAATCCTGTTGAATTAACACTTACATGATCTTTCTTGTTTAAATTACAGGAGTTCCATGTTCATTTGCCTATTTGGTGTTCTGACAACGGAGAACATGGATCAGGTAAGCTGGCTGATCTGATTCACTTGATCAAAGTTCAAACTGATAGTGTTCAGTGATTTTAACAGAAACAATGAGTTTCCAGTAGATCGATTTTATTCTGTTGAAGTGTCTAGAATTAAATAGTTTGATGTCTATAAAAGTTATGGGAGGATATTGATCCCCACAAAATGATATCTTACATTTTAATCATAAGTATGCCTTCATTCTTGTATATGCATTATTATCCTGTAGATCCTAAGTAATAGGGATGATTAATGTGTTATGTAGATTCTAAGTAATGAAGTTCTATATTAATTACAAGTGTTATCAAGTTTTATCTATTAGTTTCTAGTCATCTTTGCTAGAATCTTCATATCTGCATGTTAGCAGTAATTTAAATGAATTAGAATTACTCTGTTAGATTTTTTTTCTTCTGTAGTTTCTTTTGTTCTCCTGTGAATGCAATCAGGGCTAAAGATTAACGTTTACTGTCGTTATTACTGGGGTTTATGCAGATTAGGTGGCACCTTTGCAATGGCTCTATAAAAAACTTGGAGTAGTCAACGAGCCAGGGTCAGTCATCAAATGACACCTTTGCAATGGATTATTCTGTATTTTGTACTCAAATCAAATGAATTTTTTTTGTTTTGAATCTGGTACTTCCTTATTGTTTTTTGAGATTTCTGTTATTTTGTAGAACTAAACTGATTTAGGTGAATTAAATGAAATATGAGCGCAGGTGAATTAAATGAAAGGTGGAGGTTGGCCGCGAGAGTAAGAAGGTAAGGGTAACTATCATGCCCTGCAGTGAATGACTGAACATTTGTACCTGCTATACTGCATGTAATGCTTATAGGTGCTTGTTATTCTGTATTGGACCTGCAGTCTTTCATTTTATCTATTTGGTGCATTGTTACTCAGTTCTGACCAACTTAACATCTTGATGTTGTAGGTTTGTTTGTGATAACTGAAGTGGTTAAGAGGAAGCTATATTTTAGTTGCTGCCTCCAATCTATTTGATAGTCTTCCATGTCCACTAGCAGGACTTATTGGCTATGTCTGTATGACTTGTATGAACTTAAATGTGAATTCAATTCAGTTTTGAATTTTGTAATCAATAGTTATTTGCATTTATAAATACTGTAATTTCATTTTAGGTTGAGTCTAGATTTTTGTTTCAGCTCAATCAGAAGGATTCAGCCAAATCTGAATCTATTTCCAGGTTGAATCAGATTTATTTCAGCTCAGTCATTCTGACTGAAACAAATCTGATTCTATTTTTTATTTATCATCTGACATTTATTTATAGATAAAAGCCTTAAATTCAAAAAAAAAAAATATAATCAGAGAAGTTGTTTATTAATCCAAAGGTACGACCCTCATGAACCGATGTTGTCATTACTTGTGTAATGACCCTTGATGGGGGTCGTTGATCAGCGTCCCTAGCCATAGGGTCGTTTAAAAATAATGCGCTTTATTTATGACGCTTGTGACGACCCTGGCTAGGGGTCGTTTAAGGGGCGATTTCCACTAGTGAAGATAGACAAAGATAGGTAAGCACAGCGAGAAAAGTTGAAAGGGATGAGAGGAATGATAATATGAGTGATAGAGATCTGAGAGTCATGAATCTATAGGAAGGAGATACATATGAAGTATTAGTAAATAATGTTATATTTGATTTGACCCATGTGGATGCATTGCTTAAATCTGAAATTGGACGGTGCAAAAGAGGGACAGTTGAAGAGGCTGATCCTCCTTGTAATGTTCCTACTTTTCTATTGGTTTATGGTACCAGAAAGCTTCCCAAATTATGAAACTTAATGTTCCTTCTTTGTCCCAAAATTAAACTTAATAAGATCTCAATATTTTACCTGGTCGAGCTTCTAAAGTCCTTGAATGGTAGCTCTTTCTTGGCCATCTTCTATGATGAAAACACATCCACCCCTACCCCATAGCCATCAATCACACGACCACCAACAGAAAACCCAATGACATGTGAGAACAACAAAGATCAAATGCTGTTGTGGTAGATATTACTCGTATAACAGCCAGAAACATGAACTGAAAATAAAGCCTTATTATAACACACATGTATATTCCTTCTCCTGATTCACTTTCATGTTCTTTTTTGTCCTATTGAACCAAAGATATCTCATTTAGAACACATGAGCTAAATTTTATTTTGGAATCAGCAATACAGTTCCACAATCATAAAGCAGCAGTTTCCATTTTAGCAAACTACATAATACTTAAACCAAATGGTAGTAATTACTATCAATTAGGCAGGGGGGGGGTTAGATAAGTTCCTTTCCTGCACAAATTCAAACGAAGGTATTTGCCATTGGAAAATTCTCATGAAACAATGTATGCGTGTCTACATTCACCATAAATGCATGAAGGATCAAAAAGCTTCGATCTGGGTTAGTACCACTCTGATCCTGTTGGTTTGAATAACACCTTCCTAATCCGCTTGCTGAATTCATCAGTTGTGCTATCTGAAGCAGCAAAAGCGGTGGAGAATTATGGCTTTTGTCTTGTATGAGTATAAAATCTGCATAGGTACACGATGTTCTATAGCCCTCAGATCTCACTCACACACAATTATTTAAACATGATTCAAGGTACAAAGACCTCAAGAACGATACCGAAGATATGTAAAAGGACATTAATCATAAGACTAAACGTATGAAGTTTTGTATTTCAGTGTTGCAACTACATGGATTATGATCCTAAGGAGCTAGAGGAGATACAAACCTAATCCCTCTCTCGCCACTTAGGTTACACCCAAAAGATTCCAACCCTTACACTGTTCTCCAAGCTCGCTTTATATAGGCCGAGCTTGGATGGTTTATAGCTAATAAGACAAGGGACTCAATCGTGGTGGTGTCAGTTCTTGTCGAGTAAGGCGGTTCCTTCGGCAGTTCTCCGAAGATGGTTCTGAGGCTTCGGTCCTTCGAGGCGGGGCCCGGATCCCTCTCTTCTGACTCTTCACTCGGCATCTTCGGGCTTGTCTTTCCTGGGTTTGGTCCGAAGCTTCGCTACTACTTCCTTTGGTGTGGTCTTGCTTCTTGGATCTCTGACACGTGTCCCGAGGGTTTTAAGTACCCTCCATAGTTTGCCTCTTTTCTTGTCCAAAGATCGAGGAGGTTTGGAGAAGAAAACCCTTGGCGCCTCGTCTTCTTAGACATATGTCCCCCTCTCGGTTTCTTTAACTGACACACGTAATCTTAAGTACTTTTCGAAACCCTCGCCTTTCTTTCACCGGCTACCTACTGTACTGGTTCCGTCCTTTTCTTATTTAAATTCGCTTTCTCTTGCCTTTTCTTCCCTCTTTCTTCCTCCCCCTTTTTCATCGCTTTTCCGAGACGCCTGACTGTTGGAACCTTTCTCTACCGTATTCTTTCTGTGGTCATGGTAAGCTTTTGGGGTTTGTCCCCCGCCATTTTGTTTGGTCTTTATCCGCTATTCCTTTTAACTTTTCTTTTATTTCAGGCTTCTGAAAGTACTTCTTCTGGTAAGGTGTTGCCTCGGAAAATGGTGGATCCTCAGAAAATTAGTTGGGAAGAGAGGGCACGAATTTATGGGTTTAACCAAACTCTTTTTTCTTATCGAAGCTTGGGTAAGGAGATTCTGTCCCCTGAACTGCTTTCCACTCAAAAGTGTAGTAGTAAAAGGTAGATCGTTTCCGGCAAACAACTCGGTGCCGGTCTTCCTATCCCGCTGTATAATCCGTCCAATCCTCTTTTCTACGAGATTTATTCCAAAATCAACCCTCCCGGTGGTGTGATGCAATTAAATGGAAACTCTATTCGGGTCATCAGCGAATGGGTTGCTCGCTCGGAGGGCAAGTCGCATTATTATAAGGAACTTCCCGAGGAGCATAAACGTTCTCCAGATTTTTGGACTGCTGAGAATTTTTTCAAGTACTACAAGGTAGAAAAAACTTTGCTCAAGGAGAAATCTCCCTAGAGTGTGAGCTTAGGTAAAGTGGCCGACTCTTCTCATGCTCTGGGTGACGTAGATCTTTCTGGGTCCAAGACGAACACGCTTCTTCGTCATTCTAGCGACGAGGTGTGGTTTTCAAAACCCGTGCTCATCGAGGGTCCCGTCCTTTATGGTTACGAAGATGAGGAGGGGAGAGTCGAGCGTACAAAGTTTGAGGATGGGCATGATTTTCCTGTTGTTGATTTCTACAGAATTTACTTCTCCGAAGCGGAGCGTAAGAAGTCTCAGGAAAATATTGCTCTTGTCAAGAAGAGGGTAAGATGGAGTTGTTTATTCGTTAATCATTTTTTCGAATCATTTCGTTCATGTGCCCTCTTGTTTTTCCAGAAAATGGAGCAAGGGAAGTTGAAGAACCGAGAGGCTTCAGAGCATAGTGATGATTCGAATAAGAAGAGGAAAAGATCTTCGGGGTAAGCTTCTGCTGGGAAGGGGGGAATTAGTCAGGTGATAAACTCTTCCTGCCTCAGCTACGCAATAGGTATGGATATCTGCCTCTGTTTGGAGCCTGACAAATTGACTGCTTTTCAGCAGAACGAGGTGCTGTCCGTCGACGATGGTGGTGCGAAGTTTTCTTTGTATGACCCGAATCGAAAGATGAGCAGTATTGTGGTTCCGAAGAAGAGAGGTGTGAAAGCCGCCATCCCTGCTGTATTACCCGAGGGGGTTTGTACAAGAGCTGTTAACAAAGGCTTAACTGATTTGTCTACTGTGACTGCGGAATATGTGGATGATGAAGAGACCGAAGATGAGAGGCCTCAGATTTTTAAGAGATTAAGAATGGGCCCCGTAAACGAGCGCCTTCTTCGTGGACCAGCTGCAATGCCGACTTCCCGAATTGTAGTACCCTCGCAGGGACCTTCATCTTCTTCTTTTTCTGGTGATAATGCCTCCAATCCTGGCCAGCCCGATATGAACTTGAATGAATATGGTTCCAATGATCTTCTTATTGGTTCTTCTCTGGTTTTACAGACGTCGGTTGCTGCAGGTACTCCTTTGGTCCCTAATGTCTTTGTTCAGAGGCCATGCTCAGATGCCGAGGCCCGAAATTTCTTAGAGCAGAGCTCTCTTCCAGGTCCGTTTACCGATGATTTAGCCAATCAACTGAAGGCACATGCGAGAGATCCTCAAAATCATCATTTAGATCCTTCGGTGGTCGAGTTTCTTTCTCAGGTTTTTTCTGGCTCCTGGAATAGGAGTACTCTTGCCGCAACAATTACTAATCACCAGGCATTCATTGAAGCTGTGAGTTCGTTTTTTGATTGTCTTGTCCTATGTGTTATTTGTTTGCTGTTTTGATCTCATGTTTGCTTCTTTTCAGCAAAGGCATCACGGAATGTACTTGCTAGATCTCGTTCGCGCCCAAAGTCTTGAGATTGATTGCCTTGACAAGGACAATCAGTTCTTACGGCATAAGGAGGGTGGTCTTATAGGGGACGTAGATGGTTTGAAGGAACGCCTCAAGACTGCTATGGCAGAGCGAGATGGTTACTCCCAAGGTATGGAGAGTCAGAGAGAGCGAGCTTCAAAGCTGGATGCAGAGCTACATTTTTCTCGTAGTGTGTGTGTGAAGAAAAGGATATCAAGATTGCATCTTTAGGTAAGGAAGTGTCGCAGCTTAATGACCGTATCCAAGGAGAGACTACACGGATTGCCTTGTTTAGTCGTCAGCATGGTCGATATCTGTTTAGGAATTTAGGTATGTTGCCTCCCTATTACCCTAATGGCCTGAAGGATCCTGATGCCTCGCTAGAGTCTGATAAAGATCTTATTTCATCCGAGAATGTTAAGTTGATAGTAGCTCAATTGCGAGCAGCGAAGCTTGAAGAAGATCTCGAAGAAATGGGCAGCGATACTGATGGTGGAACTGAAGGGGAGGAGGATAAATACTTTGGTGAAAAGCTGAAGGAGAGTAGTGATTTTGATGTCGGGAGACCAAAGATGGGCGACAGGATTACTGATGATAAGTCAAAGGTAAGTGGTTGGATTGGTGGCGAGACACCGAAGGAGGGTGAAGATCCTATTGGCGGGGAGCCGAAGGAGAGTGATCTTATCGATGTTTATGATAGTGGTGCCAGGATTTAATGTTGATTGTGCCCCCGAAGTCTCATCTTCGCTTCTGAAGAGTGGTGGCGGGCCTTTGCTTCCATCCTCCGGTAATCCCTAGGGTGCTTTTAAGTCTGTTGGTGCTATTTTAAGGAGATTATTTGAAGATGTAAAATAGGGAGTGTGTTCTTCCTGCCACTTTCTTGCCTCTGCTTTTGTATATTGAATATCAGACTAGTATATTTGTTGCTCCTTTTGTTCTTGACGCGATGTTGTTCTTTGCCCTTGTTGTATTTGCTTTGCTTTTTATCTATTTTGAATTGGGTAATTATATTTTGTCGATGGCTCTTATGGTTACTCGAGGTGCAACTTCGGGGCTTACTTCGATGTAGGAGATAGTGAACCAAGCTAGTGGGGGCTTACGGATCACCCTTCCCAAAGGCTTTGAGTTACTCGCACTGGTTTCAAGCAAACACTGGCTATTGAGGGTGTAGGCATCCGCTTTGCCTTAGTACGTTAGGTAGGTACCGAAGATATTTTCTTATCTCCCTGGAGGGCATGGTGACGCCCTGGTAACCTATTTTTATCCTAAGTAAATGTAGGAGCTTAAGACGGATGCCCATTTTTCAATAATAAAGTAACACAATGGGGGAGTGACGGTCAAGGCCGGAGCTTAGACATGGCACTTTTCTCTTATCGCAGCCTAAAGTTCGACCCCTCTATATCTTTGAAAGCCCCCCCCCTGAGGCTTAGTTTTTTAGAGGGGTCCCTCGACTGCGTATTTCGCTGCTTGTTTTGAGGGCGAAGTAGCTGCCTCGGGGTTCCATCCACCGCTATTGGTAGATGTTAATCCCATTTATTGTCCCCTCGACGCCTCATAAAAAGAGGTCCTCGTGGTCGTTTGGTAGTGGGCATGAATGTATCATCAGCTTATATATCCTTGATTCAAAGTGTCCACCGCTAACGGGGTGTCTTGTGGGTAGAGGACTGTGTCACATAACTCGTAGGGCCCATACGATTTATATGAGCATCAGCTCTGTGCCTGCTTTTCGAGGTCTTTTATTTGATTGTTTTGGCGTTTTTGCCTTGGCGTTAAAGCCTTTTTATTTTGCGATGAGGCACTAGAGGAGATATTGCGTCATGACCAGTTTATTTTTGGCGTTAAAGCCTTTTGCAATTATGCCTTGCCAAGTGGGATTTTTTACCCGCCCTGGCAGGTTCTGGAGCTTGATTTCAGAAGAAGCTGCATCAAAGGGTGCGATTTTCATTTATTCAATCTTTCTACAAGTGCAGCTTACATAAAAAGTTGCTTTCTTAGACGAGGTGTTTCATATGCTTCCTTTCCACTGGGGTTTTTGACTTCTGTCCTTCGCGTTATTCCCGAGTTGCTTTTCTACGACGGACGGCCCAGCCCAGAAAGGTTCTTGTTGAATATTCCTGCCTTCGCTAAACCCGCTCGATTGTTCGTTCAGAGTCTAGAGGTAACCCACTGCTACGAGGAACTGTTCTTCGTTGTTGGGACGTTGGTCTGGCCTGGTGCCTGCCGTTCCTGTTGTTTTAGCTATTAATTCTTTTATGCTTTAATCCGTGACTTTAGGATTAATTGTGCGTGTATAAATGATAACCCAATTAACAATCGAAAAATTAACTGCGAAGGAAACAAAGAAAATAAGTAAAAGTTACAAATCAGAGATTTTCGAATTTACCTATATATTGTTATCACCTGCAAAATCATATAAATGAAGAGAGGAAATCAAAAACATATTAAAGCATATATCAATATACAAATCAGAGAAAAGGGCTAAACCTGCAAATCAAAGAAGATGGATCAATTAAAATACAATCTTCAGTTATTAATCTACTGACTGTAATCAAAACAGGAAAACAATTAAAAACAAACAATCTATGTCTAAAAAGTGAATATAGAGAGAGGGAACCGCGAGTGATTAGATCAGGATTTCCCGCATGATTTTTGTGGGTGGAAGATAAACCTCAGATTAATAACAAACCTAATTATTATTAAAAGTGAATTGTTAGAAATAATGGAATAGCCGAAATATAAAAGAAAGAGAGCGTGAAGAAATAGGTTGAGAAGATGTTTTCAGGGTTTTTGTATGTTAGTGGGAATTGTTCACGAAGAAAAAAAAAGAAGGAAAAAGAACACAAATTTTGGTATGTTAGTGGAAACTGTTCACAACTTCGGTATATAATATTTGAGTATACATGTATTAAAAGATTCATACCTAAACTATTTCTTCAATTTCGGTATAATGTGCACACACGTCAAAAGATTTTTTCTATCTTTATTTTATTCTAATCCCGACTTTTTTTTCTTCTATTTTTGTTATTTTCAATGAACAATATCAACCATACAGGTGAGCCCTAGAGTCAACGGTGTAAGATTTTAAAACAATAATGTAAAGGAAGTGTACAATTAACATTTAATTTTCGGCCAATCACGATCAATATTTTAATTACCCACGTGGGTGAACGAATTCTATTGATTTATAGCCATGGATCTGACTGGTTGAATAACACTTCAACGACTACGAAATGTAGACAATTCTAAACCAATAGAAAACCGTGGTTATGTTCACCAGCCAATAGGAACGTAGGTTAAAACAACTTAAACACTCAATAACATCCCTACTCCACATTGAACGTTGTTTAAGTTTCATATCTTTAGTAGCACGGGAAGTGCAATATTATAAACCGAGGTAATTGGGGGAATTGGCGTGTGCATATCATCATTGGTTGATCGCAGAAGGTTGTAGTATGGGATGCAATCTCTGCACCTTTCTTTTCTTAACATGTTATATTTCGATGACTTGCTGAGTGTTGGGTGTAAAAGGTGTTTACAACTTTCTTTAGTAGAACTGTCAGCATGATAGTGATTAATTGAATGTTGTACCTGTTTTCAATGATTACCCATTGGGATGATGTGCTCACTCGTTTCCACTTCAGTTTCAGTTACAAGAAGAGATGGTGCACGTGAAGAGTTAGGTTTCATAATTCAATGTTTAATCGAATTAGAAGTCTTTATATATTATCTTACATCGGAATACTTTGTGAAATTGTAACAAAAAATTATTATATTTATATCACTTGAGAGGTTTCCATTTATGAATAGCAGAGTGTTGGGTTTCTTTTAAGATTCATCTATAATTAGGTATCTTGAATAGATGATCTAGTTTCTCGACGCCTTTTAATGTAGACTCTAACCAGGTGGATTAGTCGTTACATGAACTAAAACTAGAAACCATTTATTCACTACACATCAATGAAAGAGAATTAGTTCAGAAGATAATAATCACTTTACTTCCATCTTCTTTTCCTCCTCCCTGTCTTCTGTCGAAAATGATTTTTTCTTCCAAGACTTCACTACATGGGTTATGTGTTAAGTTTATGGAATTGCTTCAAATATTTCACTACATGGTTCATGGATTAGGGCATCTTAGATGTAAAACAAGACTACCGCAATGATGAAAATGATAAGAAGTGACAAACCAATCACTTTGTTGCGGCAGTTACCCTGAGTCGAGGAATCCGGTGAAGCGGGAGATAATGTAGGGACATAGTTCTTGGAGCCACCACAAAAACATGCCTGACATGCCTGAGTAACCAGTAAACTTTAAAAGAAAAACACCGAATTATAAAAAATGACAAAATTATAAAGTCTCGCGTTGGTAAATCAATGTAGCAAACAAGTATACATAATTGATGCTAAATGTTTAGAAATTAGGCGCTTATTATCAAACAACTTTGTTTTTGTCTTACTTGTGATCGTACAATCCCTACTAAATTTTTATTTGTATGATTCTGGTTTTTGTGATAGTTGTTTTTCACGTATATATAATTTTTTTTGCTCATGTTATTTTTCTGTGTGCATATATATATTTGCACTTGTTTAATTTTCTTTTCATATTCGGACTTGTATTCATCAACTACAACCTACAATTAGCACACATACCAATAGTTTCTTATATGTAAAAAAAAATTCACTTGCAAAGATATTTTTTTAAACATCAACGGCGATGCTCTTTTACCACATAAAACACACGAGTGATGCACATAGTAACATACAATGCGATAATATATGAATACATTGTCAAATGTTTTAATGATTTATTTAGACTACTTTTTGTATTTTTATATGTTATTAACAATTATCTTTATTAAGCCTTATAGTTTTTTGAACATACACTACTGAAAATATTGAAGAAAAATACTTTTTCTAATTGAGACAACGACTCATTGTTCACGATTAGTAGCCTCCAAAACATAACATCAGTTTCGTCCACGTAGTTTCCTAAATCACCTTAGATAGTACATCAATGACTCTCTTTTATTATAACTATGCACTTGAAACACATCAAGTTCGTGCAATTAGCGTATTTTAACTTTGCAGTAGTACAATCGCACTCATTAGAAACTGATTCTGATTGATCTGGACGAGGGCACTAACATCTTCCATTGGATAAACCACAATCCAAAATCACAACCGACTTCCATAAACCAGGATATCATTTATCGAACATGAATATGAAAATGCATCCATAATAAAATTTTATCTATGAACCATCATCGTAAATTACTGAAGTAGATACTTAGGTGTTCTAAAGATCGAGACTTATTTTAAAAGCACTTCGCATATTTAACCCACGCAGTATCCTCCAATAATTTATCATCAAGCAATTCAAATAGTACTAATTAGTTGAAGGTGGTAAAATCTTTGGTCATCCATAACATCTATGTTTCATTCAATTTAAATTTTGAGGAAAATTGTATTTATATGAATTTAAATCTCATATCTAAAACAAAATCACACCGTATCAGGTTTGCAACGCAAGACTTACTTTATTTTCTCTTTCACTCTTTGTTAGAGCATGCTCGGTCAAACCCACCGGGCATTGGTATGTCAAGCTTGATTTTCATAATTTAGTATTCAAAACTCGTACACTTGAACATGTCTACTAATAGTCAGACTTCACTAGGTTAGACCTTTGGGTAGACGATGGCTGGTAAATCTAGAAGACTGATCAAGAACTGAAGAAGAATGTGAAAAAGAAGGGGTACCGAAATACTACCAACTTTTCGTTTTGGCTCGTGAGTCTTATGGTAAAGTCTGGACGATCTCAAAAATCAATATCCAAACCTCTAACTGGAGTAATCTCGACAGTTAGGTAATTACGTACTACTTGGTGCTTTAATTATAAATCAGAGTTATAATGCGGAAAGTAAAAGCACACAAGACACCAAACGTTTTTTAACGAGGAAATTGCCTTGCAGAAAAACCTCGGGACCTCGTCCAGTTTTGAACACCGCCCAGTACAAACTGACTACAAACGCTAGCCTACTATAAGACTTCGGTCTGGGATGTAACAGAGACCAACTCAAGCCCTCCAAGCGAATTGGCTACTGTCGCCTTCCTTACGTCTATGGATCCCCCACAGATCGTCATGCACTTGATTCCCCTAGCTGACGTCCGTTACAGGCCTAGGAGTTGCTTTGACCGATGCCAAAGGCTTTTGTCAGCAATACTGGGTTTTAAACCAAAACTGTTGACTTATGGTGTAACTGTCCTCTATCAGTTTACCATAAACAAGATGACTTCCTTCGGATTGTCAAATCTAGGTCATACGGAAATCTACTTCACAAATCGGGGCTGACACGCAAACCAAGTAAGCAATGCCCAATCTGTATCTACCTCAGTTATAAAAGAAGAACCACTTAAGGAACTTATATAACTGGAGCCAACTAGGTCTTACAACACCGAGTGCAGCCGTGCGTTGCTACCTTTCAAAACCTTGTTGAGTAACGTATCAGTTCTTGAATTGCCGTATATCAGAAGAGACGGACTTTAGAATAGACAAGAACGTGATCAGGTTACCAAGGTTACATGTTAATCCGATTTCAACCAAAGATGGTTTCAATCTCCTACCTGTGCTTCCCAACTCTCTAAGGAAGTCTTTTATAGTCGTAGGGAGTTCCCAGAGGAGCTGCAACCTATAGAGGATGACTATACCACAACAAGCTTTCACCGAAGTGAAAAGAGTTTACGTTACCTTCCCTAAGGACCTTCACGTATGCTTGATGCTTGCGGTATTTGTCCGTAGACACCTCTATTTATAGCACTCAATAAGATAGGTTTCTTTGGAATTAAGCAATCAATTACTTGTCCCACAAGTTAAGGAAACCCTAAACTTGCCAACCAAGTAATAGAGATTAATCTCAATTGGAATTCCTTTTTAGATTTATCTACCAAGTGTTTTGTTGGCTCAAAAACACTTCAAGATAGGAATCCAACAGACCAGAGATAATCTTATCTTATTGACTCATTGATGATCGTTAGATGGAACACAAAAGGTATTTATGTTTTACACAAGTCCATCTAAGAGATAAAGGAGTTTGGAATTTGACTCAGAGTGAAATTCTAAAGAATATTCACTTAATTTGACTTACCAGGGAAATCTCCGCGTCAGGTTCACGTACCGGTACGTGAACAAATTAGACACAGGAGAATTTCTGGTCTGGTACGCAAACCGGTTCGGGAACCGTCTGCTGGTCAAATTAGGTCAAATCCGGATTCCGCTGGAAGTACTGGGCTAAGCCAGAACTTAGACGTGAGAACGTCCTCAGCTGTGATCCACATGCTCTTTGCTCAAGAGTACTCCTTTAGATTCATCCATATCCAACATAACAGTTTGCAAGCAAACCATTGTAATGGACATATGGTGTCGAATCTATCTCATGCATTCTTGATTCACAGTATTCGTGGGATCAAATACTAGTCATGACATAAAGCCATGTTACACAAGAACACGATCTCAATCGCTATTATCACTACTAAAGTAGTCGACTATATTTCGAAAGAATAGAGAAAGTAGAATAGAAGAATATCCATAAAGTCATAACTCCTACTAACCTTTTGTCGATGAAGAATAATTGATGTCTTCTTTGTCTTCACAGTCTTCGTC
Source organism: Papaver nudicaule (assembly GCA_023529015.1). Classification (NCBI taxonomy): domain Eukaryota; kingdom Viridiplantae; phylum Streptophyta; class Magnoliopsida; order Ranunculales; family Papaveraceae; genus Papaver; species Papaver nudicaule. The sequence goes on from JAJJMA010153418.1 coordinate 33,254, forward strand.
TTCAAGGTCTCTACTACTCTGTCTATATCCCATTTCCGAAATCTAAACTCTAGTAGGCTAAATCAAGAATTGAATTTTGACACCTAAAACTGACAACTAGCTTGACATACCAACGCTAGTGGGTTTGACCGGACAATGCCCTAACAGAATGAAAAACAAATGATAATATCCTCCTTCAGCAAAAAGTTTGGTCCTTCTAGACAATATGATTCTAGTGGTCCTATACTCTAAGTTGAACGATTACTCTAAACGAAGCTTTTGACTGTTAGTATTCGACAATATCTATGAACTCTCTGTTCTTGAGTTCAATGACCATTATTAGTATATGAATTCTTAAAGGTTTGACTTTTTAATATCTATGAACTCTCTTTTCATGCCCTTGTTCAGCTGGGTGATGGATTTCAAGCTGAATTAGTTGTACACTTCTTGAAGGTTTGACTTTTTGACATACTTCTCTCTGAACATACTAGGAACTCATTTTGTATCATGTTAACTGATTATGACGATCAGCCTAGAAAGCTTATTTGTTATGCCCTAGACATTCTGAAACTAAGACTTTGGGGTACACGTTTGAAATATTACGATTTTGAATTGCGACACTTAACGGCTTCCTCCTCTCTATGCTAGGGAGCAATGCTGTTTGGAAAACGTATGAAGGTGAACTTTTCAAAGCATCCAACTATTACCGCAGCACCTGACACACATGAGTACCAGAATTCAAACCTAAATCGGTTCTATCGCAATGCAGTAAAGAATTACCGTTACTGCTGCTCCCCAACCAAGATGATCCACTTTTCCTTCCTCCCTCAAGACATTACAGAGGAAGAAATTGTTGCGCACCTCGAGGAGCATGGGGCCAAAGTAAACACCAAGCTTTTTGAAGTGAATGGCAAAAAACAGGCTCTTATCATGTTTGAAACAGAAGAGCAGGCTACTGAGGCTCTTGTATGCAAGCATGCGACAACCATAGATTGGTCAGTCATCCGGATCTCCTTCTCCCAGTTGCAGACCATCTAAAAGTATCATGCCGGAGTTCTTTAATTTATGTTTTTCTTTATTTGTACTCTGCAACCCTCTTTAGTTAGCAGTGGGATCTGTGTCCACTTATTTATGGGGTATGTTCTCCTTAAAAATTTTATTTCTAGGTTGTTAAGATAGCAAACCTGAAGGAGTTATGGAAGATGGATGTCAAGGGTTATACATCCATCATGTTTTGCTTCTCCATCTTGTAGTATATCTCTTTGCTGTAACGTAGTTTTTCTTGGCAACCGAACCAACTGTCTGTTTGTTATTGTTAATGGATGATTTCCCTTTTGCGCACGCAACTAGATTGAAAGTCTAGCTGGTTGATTGCACCATTACATACAGATTTTCAATCGAAGTGACTGTAGAATTTGATTTGCAATCGGAGTGAGTGTAGAATTTGGTAATGCAATCCAGCTTGATGTCATTGAGACTCAAGAGGGATGCTCACAATAGTCTCTATGATGAGCACTTTTATAGTTATTTAGAGTTTTACTTTTTAGTTTAGAGAATAGTTTAGAGAAGAAGAACCGGTCCAAAAAAAAGAGTCCCAACAAAAAAAAGTGGTTGTTCAACTGACTTGGCTCACCAGGCTGAGTTGGAACCGGGGCACATCGGCTCGTTATCCTTCCACTGTCAAGAGAGGGAGGTGATCGCTGCTCTGTGAAACCAGCCTGACGCAGTACCCTCCTCTTCAGTGACCACACAACCCAGGGTTACGCCAGGACCGTGCAAATCAACTCCCAACTTGGAACGGGCGAGTCAACATAGTGTGCGCACCAGAACCGACCAAGTGAATCCGAACAAGTGTTCAACCACCTTAATGTCCCCACTTGGGTCACAAGCTCGCGCTACCGAGCTCGACGTACAATCGTGCATATTAGAGACTTAAATTCTGATATACTCACTCGATTTTGCACGATGTGGGACTAACACTGCTTCTGTAATTCATAGGAATCAACAAAAAAAAGCGCCGCTGCCGGGGATTGAACCCGGGTCACCCGCGTGACAGGCGGGAATACTTACCACTATACTACAACGACTTATTTGTTAGAAAACGGCTGAATGTTTGATTTAATGGCTAAGTAGATCAGTAATATTTCGGGTGTTACTTGGTTTTGTACTCCAAAGCAAGCTTTTGATGGCTTTGCATTGTCACGGGATCAGTCATCTGCAGAATTCTCCTTATTGTTACCGGCTACTTCATTCCGATTAAATCAGTAAATTTTTTTACACCTTTTTGTTTCAACTAAAAGAAAGAAATAAAATGGTGAAATTTCAGTTGGCTGCAACTCAATACTATGATGATCTAGTAATTGAAAGTACCCTTACGTTCGTAGGGGACAACGCAGTCTATAGCTAACAAGTGAGTTTGCCCCAAATGTGCACATCTTTTTCTTTGAAGTCAACACTTGACAATTTGAAAGTAAACTTGAGAAATGGGTACATTGAATGGTGGAGTGTTTGACAATGTCTTGTTATTCTCACAAATCATTCTTAACTCAGTACTCCGACAAGGATATACAAGTTGGTGTGTATATATATATATATATATCTTTTTTCTTATCCACAAATCGTTGACATGAACACAAAAGGTTATCTTGAATATTTAATCATCCAATGAGTAGGTATGAGGCATCCATCAGTTGGCTATGCACACAGGAAAAAAGAACACGTATCGGTACGACTAGTCAATGAATTCGAGTCATAATACAGCTAAAATTGTCTATATAAGAACAAGCCTGTAGTGTAGACATTTAGACAGAATCAGAGACATAGAGAGATAGAATGGCTCCAAGAAACAACAAGACTTCTTCACCTGGAAGAAACGAAACTCTGCGGCACTTCAGTCATCCTCATGTCCTAGTCAAGGGAGCAGGTAACAATCCGACGGATTATACGACTTTTGGATGTGATGGCTGTGGCATGGATGGTTCTGGCATTAGATATCAATGCAGGCAATGCGATTTCGATCTGC
>JAJJMA010153438.1:0-30532 GCA_023529015.1 Papaver nudicaule
AAAAAAAACATGATAAATCGTCAAGATATTCATCATAAGCATGACAATTTCTCAACAGTCAAGAACAATCGTCATGATTTAATCATCGACCTTGACGATTTTTTCTCTGTAACTTGAAAAAATTAAGCATTTTTCATACAAATCATAGTGTTTTTAGTGAACTAAGCTCCTCAATGGAGTATCGTTCGATTATGTTTGACCAACCATCTTTGTATTGTAAGTTAATCAACAAACCAAGTTTCAAAATCCGAATTTTGAAGTTGTTAAAGTTTAATTTGGATTTTAGAGATGAAGAAATGAAATAGAGAGAAGAAGATTGTTTGTTGTTAATGATATAGAGAAGATGGTTTTTATTTGAGTGTTTTTTATTAGTTTTGTAGTAAGATTAGTAGTAAAATTAGTGTTCCGAATTTTGAAGTTGTTAAAGTTTAATTTTTTTGGATTTTAGAGATGAAGAAATGAAGTAGAGAGAAGAAGAGTGTTTGTTGACAATGATTTTTTTGAGTGTTTTTTGATTAGTTATGTAGTTAAATTAGTAGTAAGATTAGTGTAGGGACATTTTAGTATTTGCACACAGTTTTACCTCCCCCTATAAACTGGGGTGGGATATTTGAAGTAGTGCTCGCCCCTAATAAATTTGGGCTCGCCCCCAAATTTGCCAGGTAACAAAACCATATGTTCATACCAAAAATATTTTCAAATCTATGTTGGGTTTGCAATTTTCTATAGAGATCAAAGTTTTAAGGGTTGAACCTCAGGATCATGTGGCCAAATTTTCAGCGTAGGATCGGCTTATACTGTACGAGTAGAAAATCTGCATAGGTATACAAGGTACCACATCCATCAGATCTACTCATACATTGGTTTAGCAGTCCGAAGACAACAAGAACTGCATCGAAGATGCTTTATATAGTAATTAAAGACCTTATTGAATTAGTAAAGACAAGATATAAAAAGACTTTCTTTGTATTTCTAATGCTGAGATTACATGAATAAAACCCTAAGGAACCAGAGGAGATTACAAACCTAATCTCTCTCTTGCTACTTGGGCTCAACCCAGAGAGAATCCAACCCTTACAACGTTTTCCAAGCTCGCCTTATATAGGCCGAGCTTGGGTGGTTTACAGCTAATAAGGACAAAAGACTCAATCGTGGTGGTGTCAGTACCTGTCGAGTAAGGCGGTTTATGCTCCGAGGCTGAATCCTGGGCTTCGGTCCTTCGACGTAGTCTGAACCCTTTTACTCCGAGTCTTTACTTCGCTTGTATATAACTGTTTCTTCTTTAGGTTAGTCCGAGCTTTCGATGTTGACTCTCTCGGCATGGTTATACTTCCTGGATGCGAGACACGTGGTCCGACGGGTTTTACCCCCTACAGTTTGCCTCTTTCCTTTCCTTGTATCGAAGATGCGAGGAGAGGAAATTCCCTTTCCTGCCACTTCTTTGTCGAGTATCCCCACTGCCTGCCACGTGTGTATCTTCCTTTACGACACGTTCTCCTTGGCTCGCGGCTTTTCACCTTCTGACTGGTAGAGCCGGTTTCTTCTCACTATTTAAGTTTCGCTTCTCCCTCTAAAAAACTTTAGACCTTTCGTTTCTTCCTTGGCGCCGGCGGCCTTTTTCCGTGAACTTCCTTCACTCGTATCTTCATATCAAACGACCCTCCCGTTCTTTTCTTCTTGACCCATTGTTTTAAGTGATCTTTTCTTTCATAAAGTTAATTTCTTTGGGGTTTTTCCTTCTTTCCTCTTATATTTCCGGTTGCCTCTGCTATCTCCGTCACCGGTAGTGTTGCTTTTTCCAGTTTGCATCCTATGTCTTCTACGATTGAGGCCCTTTCTCTAAGGCTAATTGGCTTGTTCCCAGAGGGGAGGGGCTTTCGAATCGAGTCCATTGATTCTTCCAGATTAACTCCGGAGTTAGTCGAAGCATATCAGTGTGGCGAGGATGTTCTTGTAGTGACGATTCATCAGATGACTGCTGGATTGTTTCCTCCTCTCTATCGATCTGATAATCCTTTATTTCTTGAAATTCTTTGTTCTCTTCCTCAACCTCGGGGTGTGATGCAACTTACTTGCAGCGCGATTTATCTTATTAACCAGTGGGTTCTTCAGTCTGAGAATAATTCTCCTGCCGGGTCCACAGCGAAGTATTATTATAACGCCGAGAACTTCTTTAAACACTACGAGCCCTTTCTGACCGTAGATAATGAATTAGCTCCTTGGGGAGTTAGCTTTCGGATGGTGAATGGTAGCCGAAACATTCTTCCCGAATCTCTGGATTACTCTCTGGACGAAGACTGGTCTTCGGAGCCTATACTCCTTCGAGGTCCCATACTCCGAGGTTGGAAAGACGCTGGTCGGTTCATTATTCGGACCGAGTTCGAGGCAGGCCACGAGTTTGAGACTCGACATCTGTTTTCTATTCGTTTTCCTGATGACAGAAAGTTGTCTCGCTCATTTTCGGGCAAGGGCAAGGAAGTCGTTGTCGAGCCTTCGGGCTCCCTAAAGCGTCCTCGGCCTGATGAGGAGACTATGCAGCAGGTAACAAATACTCTTTGTTCGTTCTTTCCGAAGTATTCATACTTGCCTCTGTTTGTTTCCTGAGGAAGACGGATCCTTTTCTGCAGGGACAGCCTTTAGGTGCCCTGAATCGTGGCCCTGGTTTGATGAAGTTGAGCTATGGGGAGAATCCCAAAGTTTCTCGGCCGCTGAAAAAGGCTACTTTACAATCAATTCTGAAAGGGGTTCACACTAACCTTCGCCAGGCTATCAAGGTTTCATCGAAAGAGACTCCTCGTGCTAACAAAGAAATTCCAGTATCAGCAGCAACTGAGATGGCAATCGAAGAGGTGACTGCGACAAGCCCTCGGACTACCTTGCCCTTAGCTGCCAGTGGTGCCTCTGCCTCCGAATTTACTCTTTCAACTTCTTCTGCGCCGAAGGTTGCATTAAATGCCTTTACCTCGGCGATAGCAACCTCCGCGAATGTTTTTGGTGAGCCCTCTGTTCTTTGTTCAGACCAGATTGTTACACCAGTGGACCTCCTTTGCCCCCAAGAGGATGGCTCGTATGTTAAGATGGATTCCTCCAAACAGCTTGTCTCCAGTTTTCCACATAGTTCAACGTTTCCACCTGCTCCTAGCTATGCTTGCAGATATAAACAGTCTTATACTGCCGAAAGGTTTGAAGATGTGTTGTATGAGAATTATTGTCCAGGCGAGTTTACCACCGAGGTTTCCACTCGCTTTGAGGCTCATGCCCTGGATCCCTTAGGACAGCCTTTGGACCCAGACTTTTGCAAAAAGCTTGGCGATCTCTTCGGAGGTGATTGTCCTCGAGCCGAGTATGATTGTCGCCATCCTCCCTTGTCCTATGAGGAGAATCAAGCCATTGCTCAAGCGGTGAGTTGCGTTTGTTTGTTCGTGTTGATGCTGCTGAAACGTTTTGTTAATCCATTTGTACCATTTCTTTATCAGGGCGACTATCATGCCACTGGCCTTCTAGCTTACAACTTTGATCAAGCTGGTGAAAACGAGTATTTCGAACGAGAGTTTTGTCGGATGCAGGAAGAGCTTGCTCAGGAAAAGGTTCGCAATGCTGAGGCGAAAAGACAATCTATATGTAAGTCCCTTATTTTCTTATTTGTTTTAATGGGAGCATACGTTTTCGGCAGCCTCGCCTAAGACAGGTTTGCTGCTTGCATCTGAAAAGGCGAACTGGAGAAACTAGAGAAAAAGCTTCAGGAGAGTCAACTGACTATTGATCGGCTTCGAAATTGCCGACAATCTCCTCAAGTTGCTTCAAGCAACGAAGGTTATCTTGATGATCTAGCAATGATGTTGGAAGAGAGGGATAGAGCTTTAGAAGATGTAAATTACTATAGGCTGAAAAGGCAGGAGGCCGAGAGGACTTATGTGAATGAAAGAAAGAGGGTGGATCAAGCCAAGCGCCTTCTTGAGGAAATGACGAATAGAAATACGATACTGTCCCGAGAAAATCACTTTTTCCAAATGGATGTGACTCGACTGCAACAAGAGCGAGATGCAGCTCGTTTAGAGAGGTCAGTCAGTGCCTCAGGTAGGGTTTTGATTGATAGATTGGAAGAGAAGGTTAGAGAGTTGAAGGTGCAACTGTCTACTCGGCAGAATGTTAATAAGGAGCTAACTACTGCGAATGATACTTTAAGTAAGAGTTTGAATGAGAAGTGCCGAGAGCTAGCTCGAGCAAATAAATTAAACATTCAGACTGCTGCTCTTGTTGATGAGTACCGAATAGAGATAGCTAAAAGCGGGGTCGTTACTTCTGAGGATATCCGAAAGAATGCCTCTGTGCCTCGCTTTACTAGCCAGCAGCAAGTTACTGAATATATGGTGGTTAAAGAGAGTAGGGAGCTAACCCAAATTTTCCTTCGCTTTTCTGCTTTACTTCGCAGCCCTAATTAGGCCGCTGTGTTGTTGTTCTTATGTTCGTCATTTTTTCTTTCAGGCATCGAAGCTAATTTGAAGAAGCAGGTTATTGACGCCGAGGTAGCGAGGAACGAATCCACGAGTCAGCTAGTGACTGAATTCGAGCTGAAGTTGGAAGCCGAGAGGAAGGTTAAGCGTTTGACTAAAGAATTATCCGAAGAACGCCAGCACCGTTCTGCTGAGTCTGCTAGATTTGCTCAAGAGCTTGAGCTGGAACGCAGGCGTCGTACTGAGGAAATGACAAATCACGCTAAACTATTATCCGAGGAGAAGGAACTTCGTCTTAGACATGAGGCACGTGTGAGGGACCTGGTGGTCGGTTTTGGCCTCGTGCGTCATGAGTTGAGACATGGTCAAGCCGTAGAAGAACTTCTTTCTCAGTCTGCTATTGCCAATGCCTTTGCTACTAGCAGGGCCTGCCGAAAGCATGGCCGCTTTCTTTTTAGAACCATTGGTGTTGAACCTCCTACTTATGGTGTTATTGGTGCGCATGACTCGGACGTTGCATCTCCCATTGATAAGTATCTGCTCCCTCAGGAAGTTTACGTATCTTTGGCTAGAGATGATCTTCGAAAGAGGGGCCTACTGGAGAATTTTTTAAGGATAGCTACTGGTGGTAACGACGATGATGCTGTTCCAGATGGTGATTCAAGGAATCTTAGTAATGTCGCCGAAGGTACTCGTGGTGGTCCAGGCGAATCTGGTCATGGTTCCGAGGACAATCCTCGTGATGGTTCCGGTTGTTCATAGGATAATTCGTACCCTTTGCCTGCGTATTTTATTGTTTTTCCTTTGTAGCCGTGCCCGCGCCGCTTTGCTTTATACGCGTATTTTTTGGCTATCGCACTTCCTGTCCTGTAATTGAACATATATATATATATATATATATAAAGGATTTGTTTTTGTTAAAATGTTTTTGCCCCTCCTCGGGACTGTTTTTTGTTTTGAGGAGGTCCCTTGGCTGAGTAGTTTACTTGTGGGTTCAAGCAAATCAACTGCCTCGGGGTTCCATCTTCCTCTATAGGTAGATGTTAATCCCATTTATCGTCCCCTCGGCGCCCGAGGACGTTTGCTCCTTGTGGCCGTTGGTAGTAAGCACGAGTGTATCGTCGGCTTATGTAGCCTTGATTCAAAGTGCTCACCGCTATCGGGGTGTCTTGTGGGTAGAGGACCGTGCCATATAACTCGTAGGGCCCTTACGATTTATATGGTCATCGGCTCTGTGCCTGCCATTCGAGGACTTTTTTATTGTTTGGCGTTTTATGCCTTTGGCGTTACAGCCTGTTTGGCGTTTTATGCCTTTGGCGTTACAGCCTCCTTGGCGTTTTATGCCTTTGGCGTTACAGCCTTTGCGATGGTTTTTGCAGTATTTGGAGTTTGACTTCGGTATGAGCTGCATCAATGAGTGTTATTTTCATTTATTTAACCTCTTCGGATGTTGCTTACAAATGGAGTTATTTTCCTAAGCCAAGTGTTTCAAGTGTCTCCCCTCCACTGGGGTTTTCAGTCTTTGTCCTTCAAGATTAATCAAGCTGTAAGTATCATTAGCGAGTTGTTTCTCAATGACAAATGGACCGACCCAGAAAGGCTCTTGCTGAGTGTCGTTGTCGTTGCTGGGCTCGCCTGATTGTTCACTCGAAGTCTGCGGGTTGTATGTTGCTACGAGGAATTGTTCCCTGTTTTCCAGATGTTGTTTTTCTCGCCTCCTTCCTGTTTCATGCTTGGCATCCCAGCTTCGATGTCAGCTATGAACTTTGCTATGCTTTCGTCCGATATCTTCGGACTCTTGATTTGTTCCGAGCATTCCTTACTTGCTTCTCTTGCTTGTACCTCGATTTGGTGGCATGCCCGAGCCTCGGAAGGGTCACCTCGGATTTCAGCAATCCCAGTTGGCGTTGGGAACCGAATCTTTTGATGCAAGGTGGATGCGACTCCCATGATGCTATGTAACCATGGTCTACCGACAATGGCATTGTAGGGGGATTCAATGTCCACCACGCAGAATAAAGTTGGATGTTTTTCGCTACCGGCATGAACTGTGAGCATTAACTCTCCTCGGGGTGTTGACGGCTTTCCATTAAAACCAAATATATTGTAGACCGAGGGCACCAGAGCAGTTTTCTTGCCCTTCATTTTGTCAAACGTCTGTCCAAATAATATGTCCACAGAACTCCCTGGGTCCACCAAAACTTTAGTCATGGCTATCTTTCCCATTTGCAGGGTAATAACCAAAGGATCATTGTGCAGTATGCCCTCGTTGGGGATGTCCGCTGCGGAAAAGAACACAGGCTGCTTCTGCCATTCCTCCAAACGAGTCCTTGTGACCACACTAAGTATCTCTTGACCATCCAAGTCCCTTTTGTGGATGCGCCCGGTCTGGATTCCTTCTAGCCCTTTTGTATGAACTATAGAATTACAGGCTCCGAACCTTGGAATATCTCTGTCAATGGTGATTACGTAGGCCTCATGCTTTTGTTCTTCCTTGGGTAGTGGTTGATTAGGAGGTGGTTGTGGCAGTTCTAGTAAGTGCTTGAACTGATCCCTGGCGATAAAGAAGTATATTTGGTCATGTGCCGTGACACAGTCCTCAGTGGTGTGCCCAAAGAACTTGTGGAATTGGCAGAAGTTTCTCGAATTCTTGGTGTGCTTCGGTTGATTCCCCCTACTGCGAGGATATCTGATTTCACTGGCATATTCTGATTGTTCAATGATCCGAAGGGCATCTTCGATGGGTACGCAAAGTTTTGGGAGCTTTCTGTCATGGAATGCAGGAAATCCTGGCTTGGTTGTCCCAAATAAACTGTTGCCCTGTCCTTGCTGGCTATTGCTTCCTTCAGGCTCTCCCCGAGGGTTGTTGCCTCGGTTGTCATTGTATTTTCGGTTATCATGGTATTTACCGTCACCAAATTTTCCTTCGTTCCCGTATCGACCATTGTCATCTTGCCTTCCTCGTTTTGATTGATCCCCGAATTGAGTGTTTGTTGCTTGTCCTCGCTCTTCCAGCGATAAGTTGTTTATTGAATGAACTTGTTTTAAGATAGTTTCCTTTCCCAGCGCTGCTTGTTCCTTTATTTCTTCCAGGGTGATCGTTCCTTTTGATACTTTCGAAGGTCCTTCAGTGTCTCGAGGTTCTTCGAGAAGAGTCTATCGTATAGAGGGTTGTTTTTGTCGAGAGCGTTAAGGAAAGCTCGTACTTTATCCCTTTCCGTGGCTCCATTTCCTACCTCGACACACTGCTCGGTCCACCTGCTTGTTAAGCTTTTGGTTGACTCCCCTGGACGTTCCCGAATGCTGAATAGTTTCTCTACCCCAGGCTTCGATGAGTTGTTATAGTGGAAGTGCAGTATAAAAACTTTGGAGAGTTCCTCGAAAGATGAGATCGAACCGGCTGTGAGATTGTCATACCAGGCGAGGGCTTCTCCTTTTAAGCTAGAGGGGAAATACTTACAGAGCACTTCATCTCTGTCGGCGTAGGCCAGAAAAACTCGGAGATACATTTTGACATGTACAGTAGGATCTCCTGATCCGTCAAAGATGGAGGTGAAAGTGGGCATCGTGCATTTTATTGGAATAGGTAATGAAAGAATTTCTGGACTTAGCGGTGACCGGTTGACATCATTCATAGCTTTAGTGAGTTTTATCCTGTCACTGGATTGGATTTGGTTATCAAAAATTTCTGCTCGGAGTGCTTTAATTTGATCCATCATTACTTGCTGTAGGGCTCTTGCCTCGGCATCCTTCTTCGTTGAGTGACCTTCGGTGAATGTATGCATGCTTGCCTTTGTGTATTCTGGAGGTGCGGTCTTTTTACTTGACACCGTGATTCCATGACCTTTACTTGCACCCTTAACCTTTGTGTACGTTTTGGATTCGGAGGGCTCCTTCGGTCGAGATGCGTTGCTTGGGCGAGAGTGTCCCTCGCTGCCTCCCTTGTAATTGGATGCCGATTTTTCCGCCACCTTTTTGTTTGCCTCAGCCAGCTGTTTCTTTAGCTTTCTTATTTTCTGTTTTTCAAGATAAGTTTTCTAAATTGCTCAGCTCTGGCTGTATTTTCTTCGTTAGGTTGTTGCTCGGGCATTTCATCTTCAGGATCAGATTCTTCGTTCTCATCTTCCTCATTTTCACCATTTTCTTCTGGTATTTGATGTTGGCGTGGCTCTTCGGTCTCTGGAAATCCTTTTCCCTCGGGACCTAAATCCTCCATAAGCACTTCATCTTCCTGTACGTTTTCTCGATGCTGGACTGTGCTAGCCGCTACCTCGGGAGATAATCCTTTACTGGTCGAGAATCTGGTGTTGTGCTGTCTGGATGATCCAGTGCCTTGCCTCGAGGACCCTACTCGCTGCTTCGGAGCGTGTTCCGATTGGGAAGCCATCTTGAGAATGACCTGTCAAGAAACAAAAAACCCGTGAGGTCCAAGGCGGCTAGCGCAGTGTACTTTGTCGGCCATGTAAATCTTTTCTGCAACTAATTCTTTCAGACGAAATTCAGTGGGTCGTATTTGCCCTTTTTAGATATATCCTCAACTACCTATTTTGTTTTTTAGCTCAAATCATGCCTTTTCATCTAGTTCTTTTGTGAAGTTTTATTTCCAAATATAGCATGAAATTAGAGTACCCTAAAATGGGTTTTTATGTATAGCATGAAATTTGAAACCCTAAGATGGATTTTGATGAATAACATGAATATTTGAAACCCTAAAATCGATTTTGATGAATAACATGAAATTTGAAACCCTAAAATGGATTTTGATGAATAACATGAGTTTTGAAAACCCTAGAATGGATTTTTATGTTCAACACGAATTTATAGTTGTTTGGATTCTAGGCTACGAAAGGTTGAAAGCGAGTATAATCTTTCTTTGGAAATCGGTTTCATCATACCGAGGTTTTGTGAATTTTTTAATGAATGATTTCATCATCTGATGCTATGCTCAAAAAAGCTCTTAAACACGCCAAAGCCTTTAAGGTCTTTTGGATGCTTAAGGTATAGGAGCTGTTTTTCAGAAATCTAGCTTTTGAAAATCTTTTGAGTAGATTAGAAAGAAATATAACAACAAAAAATTTGAAAACCCGAAAAATCACAGGCAAACCCTAAGTTGTTTTAATCATCCCTGTTTCTAGCGCCAAACTGTACGAGTAGAAAATCTGCATAGGTATACAAGGTACCACATCCATCAGATCTACTCATACATACAGTATTTAGTTGTGGTTTAGCAGTCCGAAGACAACAAGAACTGCATCAAAGATGCTTTATATAGTAATTAAAGACCTTATTGAATTAGTAAAGACAAGATATAAGAAGACTTTCTTTGTATTTCTAATGCTGAGATTACATGAATAAAACCCTAAGGAACCAGAGGAGATTACAAACCTAATCTCTCTCTTGCTACTTAGGCTCAACCCAGAGAGAATCCAACCCTTACAACGTTTTCCAAGCTCGCCTTATATAGGCCGAGCTTGGGTGGTTTACAGCTAATAAGGACAAAAGACTCAATCGTGGTGGTGTCAGTACCTGTCGAGTAAGGCGGTTTACGCTCCGAGGCTGAATCATGGGCTTCGGTCCTTCGACGTAGTCTGAACCCTTTTACTCCGAGTCTTTACTTCGCTTGTATATAACTGTTTCTTCTTTAGGTTAGTCCGAGCTTTCGTTGTTGACTCTCTCGCATGGTTATACTTCCTGGATGCGAGACACGTGGTCCGACGGGTTTTACCCCCTACATATACACTACACGAATTCAGCTTTTCAACAACGGCAGTGGGTCGTTGCAAAAAATAAAAACAATGTCGAGTGGTCGTTGTCGTAGCGCCGTTATTATTACCGTTGTAATAATTACAGCAATGGATATGTTGTTGGTGTAATTACACCAACACATGCATCTGTTGCAATAATTATTGTCACGGACGAGGTATGCCATCATGTCAAGCCGCGTGGCAGCCTACTGTAACGGTCTACCCGTTACAGCATGCGGTAATTGATAAAATAACGCTTAACTATAGACTATCCAACAGAGTTTTTATGCAGTAACGGTTTATCCGTTTGACAGCTGGCAGTTTTCTTAACTGTTTTGAAACTGACAACAACGTTAGAATTCCGTAACTGCTACCCCCAACTGTTAATCGCAACGGGATATACCGATGGATTCTGTGTCTAACGGTTCAGTGCTTGCCTCCTGTCCTTTTTGTCGTAACGATCCAGCAACGGCTGAAAGCCGTTAAACTGCGGTGTGTAACGGCTAAACTTTAACGGCTGAGTCAACGTTTGTATTCTTGGGAATCTCGCTTGTAACAGTTTTGAATTGCCACGTGTTTTTGGCAACTAACAGATTTGTGTAACGTCTGTTATCGTTAGAAGAAAATGTATATTTAAAAAAAAAAAAAAAAAAAAAGCTAGCAAGCGTTGAGCCCTGCGTTACAATTGAACCCCTAAAGTGGTCCTGGAATACAGTTCATTTCTGAACCTGGAATACAGTTCATTTCTGAACCAGCAATACAGTTCATTCCTGAACCTGCAAATACAATTCATTTCTAAACCTGCAATACTGAATCAATATCCTATAATTTTCAATTCATTCCCACTGAAATTGTGGAGGGTAAAACCTCTCGGGACACGTGTCAGAGATCCGAGAAACGAGATCGCGCCAAAGGAGAAGTAGCGAAGCTTCGGGATCAAACCAAAGAAAGATGATACCGAGCACGCCGAGTAGAGAAAGGGATTCGGACCCTACCTCGAAGGACCGAAGCCCCAGAGCCATCTTCGGAGTACCACCGAAGGAACCGCCTTACTCGACAAAGGCTGACACCACCACGATTGAGTCCATTGTCTTATTAGCTGTAAACCACCCAAGCTCGGCCTATATAAGGCGAGATTGGAAAACATTGTAAGGGTTGGAATTTTTGGGTGTAACCTAAGTGGCGAGAGAGGGATCAGGTCTGTATCTCCTCTAGCTCCTTAGGACCATATCCATGTAGTAGCAAAACAGAAATATAATCTTTGTACGTGTAGTCCTTTGATTAATGTCATCTTCGGTATTGTTCTTGAGGTCTTCGTACCCTGAATCATGTTTAAGTAACGGTGTGTGTGAGTATGAGATCTGAGGGCCATAGAACATGATGCACCTATGCAGATTTTATACCCACACAGTTTGGCGCTAGAAACAGGGACTGATTAAAACAACTTAGGGTTTGCCTGTGATATTTCTGGTTTTCAAATTTTTTCATAAATTTTCTCATTTTTTAAAGATCTTCAGAGCTTGTTCTTTAAGAAACGCTCCAATACCTTAAACATCTAAAGATCCTTAAAGGCTTTAGCATGTTCAAGGGTTTTATGAGCAAATCATCAAATGGTCAGATCAACATCCAAGGGTTTCAAACCTTGACATGATGAAATCCATTTCAAGCATGGTAATTGATTTTCATAAAATTTGCCTTAAAATTAGGATCAGCTATAAGAAAACAATTGCGAAAAAATCTTTAGACCTATTTTAGGGTTTTTAAAGTCTCAGCTACATTTGGAGATAACATTTTACGAAGGAATCGTTGGAAAAGATAGGTTTTGGCTAAAGAAAAAAAATATATCTAAAAAGAACGAATACGACCTACGCTAAAAGCTCGCACGATAAAAACCGTTACAACGAACGGACCTACATGACATACATGGTACACTGCAGTAGCCGCCCTGGACCTCACGGGTTTTTTGTCTTCTGACAGGTCACAACCAGAATGGCTTCGATATCTGATCAGGCTCCGAAGCAACGAGTGGGATCTCCGAGACAAGCGACCGGCTCCTCGAGGCATCATTACACCAGATTCTCAACAGGTAAAGGGTTATCACCCGAGGTGGCGGCAAGCACAGTCCAACACAGGGAACGAGTAAACGAAGATAAAGTACATATAGAGGACTAAGGCCCAAAGGGAGAAGGATTCCCAGAGGCTGACGAACTCCCTCGAGAGCAAGTACAAGAAGAAAATGGAGAAAACGACGAAGATGAATATGAAGTGGCTGTCCCTGACAACGACATACCTTTACACCAGCCAACCGAAGAAGATACGATGAGAGATGCACAGTTTAGAAAGTTAATCTTGAAAAACAGAAAGATAAACAAAGCTAAAAACGCAACTAGTCGAAGCAAATAAAAAGGTGGAAGAAAAGTCAGCATCAAACTACAAAGGAAGCAGCAAAGAACAGCTTAGAAACTATTTTCAGGATTTTGCATATGCTACATAACAAGACCAATGGAATATAGTGATGGACCTCGTTTATTTGCCACGATTGGTTGAAACACAGGAAAAAGACGTCCAAAGAAGAATCACCCAAATACAACCGCTAAACAGATCGCTGCACTTCGGAGATCCAATTAAGCCAAAAGGACAGGTGCTGGGAATAGGGACCGTCACCAAAAAGAAACAAATTTGGATCCTAAGAAGGCCCAAACCGCTCTCGAAGAAGGTCCGAAGTACTTCGGGCGATGTTCCAGCCGGCGAAAAACATAGTTTTACAAGCAGGCTTACCGAAGAAGGTCCGAGCCGCACTCTCGTTAGTATAAACAAATAAAAATGACAGCACTAAAATACGGATAACTCAGGGAAAAAGTAAACATCATATTCTGAAGGGCTTACAGAAAGGTACTTTCACAAGTGTCTCGCTGGTGCCCTTGAACAATGATATTTATGGATTCAAAGAGAATCATCCATACGAACAAACGACGTCTCATTAAAATTGGTAACACTCAACGAAGCCATAAAACAACCTCGGCGTCTTAAAAACGGTGTTTTCCCAAAAAAAAAAGCAAAAAAAAAAAAACGCTAAGAATTTATCACTACAGATCAGCAAGGGGTAGAAAAAGTTTTCAGAAAAAGCAAATGTGTTTCAAACAACAAGCATGCGCTTCGGATAACACTAATTAAAGGATAAATCCTTCGGTGTGAACATTCGGATATAAATATAATCAAAGGACTAAACGTATAAAGATTATATTTATGTTTTGCTACTACATAGATATGGTCCTAAGGAGCTAGAGGAGATACAGACCTAATCCCTCTCTCGCCACTAATATCCCAATGTTATCAAACAACTGTTCCAATAATTCAATATGGACCACCGACAGAATATTCCCAATGTCCAAAAAACGTAATTATAAGCCCAAGTGCTACAAAAAAACAAATAAAAAACATGGCAAGAGCAATTAAGCACCAGATTTTTTCAGGGGGGTACTTCTTCACCAGAGGACTGGTCGAACCAATCTTTCTGAAGTCCCTTGCGAGCATTCCGTATAATAAGTTCATCATGGTTAGCCTTTCCGCCTCTCTTAGAACCTCAGACGTGGAAGTGGAGATTGAAGCCTTCGCGGTATTAGTTTTTTCAGCCTCAGCAAAATATGCTTTATAAGCAATTAAAATACTTTCGGTATTATCACGAAAGTGCTGAACAACAAGCTCTTCATAATGCTTAGGTGGTTTGCAAATAAGGTTTGATATCGACAGGCAATTGAACACAAATATATCCTGATTATAAGTAGATGGGTTATAACTAGGTTTAATGAATTCGTGCATGTAACTGTAAGGGTCTGAGCCAACAATGTTCGACTCAATCCACAGTAATTAATATCTCCAAGACACTCCGTTTCTTATCAAAACAAGCAGGTTTTACAGGAAGGTGTCGGCAAAGCGTATGATCCATATCAGAAGTAGGGTTCCACGGTATGTTTTTATTGGCAAAAGTATAAACACTGAGTACCGGGACTGATTTAGGGTAATCGGAAGGGAATTTGATCCTATAAAAGAATAAACCTCCGTGAAAAGGAGTACCTGACCGTCCGACGATTACCGCTGTTAGTATATCGATTCTCCCTTCGTAAGCCCTCACATAGATTGAATCAGGAAGTCCCTCTTTCAGTATTCTCCACTCTTTCAGTATTGCAAGAGTTGCTTCTTGGCTGAGATTAACGAAGATTTCCGAGGGTTGCTTGAATTTGGTTAGTGATTCCTTTGATTTGGCAACGTTGCTGTGAAAAAACGGATTATCATCAATAATTTCATGATCAGTTGCGGCTATGACATCAAACTGCTTGAATTTCTTTGGTGGATTCTCTACACAAGCTTTTGATTTCGTTTCTTCATCTCCATCGTCTCCTTCTGGTCTTATGTTGATAATATGTTCCATTGAATTGCTAAACTCTTAAAAAACCACACGAACCGATCAAAAAAAAAAAAAAAAACTCTTAAAACCACACGAAACAAACCTTCGACTCTTTTATACACACAACGTATCAACTCGATAAGGATATCTTCTAGTGTCCGAGGAGGAAGTCGTGTACAAGTCGGTATTGCTTGGGTCGTGGGGTGGCATCATAAATGTCATGCCTCGTTACTGGCAAACTTTTACTCCGGCACTTATTTTTGCCACAATGTATATATTTAGCACATACGTCTACCGACTACCAAAGACAATAGTGTTTTGGGTCTTATTTACAATCGGATTGAACAAAAAATAAACTGACAACTTCACGGTTTTCACCATAATTTTTTCATAGAATTCAAACGGACTATCAATTTGATATGTCTCTTCTAACCTTTATTATGTCTCTATGTTGCAAGCATTCGTTTAGAGTTTAGCAAATCACAAGGGCAGGGTAAGTAAGTTTGCTGAAGTTTTCAATTTAATGGTCACTATTTATATTCGTCCGTCGGAACTTCCTTCGCTGAAAGATGTTGAGTTTAGTTGCTTCCGTAATAGCCTGTTTGGATACAAAAGCACTTCTGACTTTTGCCAAGTCGATTCAAGAAGTCAGAAGCAAAAAGGTTTTGCTTCAGAAAAAGTTAACTTTTCTACTTCTAGAAGTCATTCTGAAATTGTGTTGCCAAACTAACCTCTGACTTTTTGACTTCCAGAAGTTAAAAAATAACTTTTGAGTTGTTATCCTAACAAACTATAAAGTTGTGTATGGGAAGATGAAAGTGAGAGTTATATATGCTGTTATTAAGTTGGTCGAGAACGCGAGGGATGTGAAAGGAGTTTGGTCAAGCATGGAGTAGAGATTCTCGTTCAAATTGGGAATGAGTGTATAGTAAAGATTGGTTCCAAAAAGCTTTGTAATGGCAAATTGCAACCGGAAAAGGCCCCTGAAAACAGGTGGAGGTCGTGGTTCCATACCCATAAGCCATGACTAAACACAGGGATTCTGTAACGATTAACGTTACAAGAAGATCAAAATCCCTTTGGATTGGGGAGAAATTAGAGAAAAGAGGGGACGAAAGAGGTTGAGCTATCTAAGAACAGAAATGAGGGTTTTAGATTAACTTTTTCATGATCAAAACAACTACAAAGGAAAGACTAAATAGTAGGAATTCAAGTGAGCACTCGTGTGTTACACACACATCATTAGTGCATCAACTAATTTAACGGTAATTTAAACATGATTAAATATTAATGCAACTTAGAACTGCTAGTCTCAGACCGGAGCTACCCCTAATGAAGCTAAATCTATTTTAGTTTTGGAATTTTTCCGAAGGGAAAAGAAGTGTAATCACAGTAAAGGAAACGTGCAAAGGGAAGAGATGGCTAACGTTAACATGGAAATCAAATTCACTTGTGGGAAAATGAAATAATCTGTTCAATTGGGTTGTTAAACTCCAAGGGGCTGGAAACTAATTTCTCTTGCACCTTTCCGGTGCAAAGTATACTTGGCGTAGACCTCCAAACATGACAAGTAAGATCGATCGCTTTCTATTCTAGTTAGATTGGGAGGAGCATTTTCCTAATCTCATTTTAAAGAGACATGCAAGACCATTTTCCGACTACTTTCCTATTGAGTTGTGCTCTATTGTGAGGCCGGTTCCAATGGAACCAACCATCCAAAAGCATGTGTTTGCAATCCCACATGGCCTAGCAAAAGGTTTTTTGGGCAGTGGTATCGATGAAAAATGGGTCGATCGATACAAATTGTGTCGATGTCGACACAAATTTCATCGACAGATGAAATTTGTGTCGTCGATACAATTTGTATCGATGTCGACACTTTTTCTATCTGTGTCGACACTATTTGTATCGACTATAATTTCAAGGATTTAGAGACGAAGAAACTCATCTTCTCCACTCTTCACCCTTCTCTTCTCTCGTTTTTTCTTCTGTAAATTTTTTTTTCTTCTAACAATTGTTAGTCGATCATGAAGCGAATCACAAAATCAGTTAAGAATGTGATTGGGAACAAAAAAAAAATAAAAGGGAAAACAAAAAAAGACAAATTCAAGAAGAGGTTGTTGAGTCCAAAGAGCACATCGAGCAGCCCACCAATATCTCCTGGACTCAAGATAAGGATTACGAATGGGCTAATATCAGAAAACTCTGCAGTGTTAGTCTTATACAGGGGCATTTATCAAGAAATGATAACGTAATTTTCTACAGAGGCGGTAAGTTTTTATTTTTTGGCCTACTGTTATTGGTTATAATTTGATACGCCCATTTTAATTACTAAATATTACAATACGTATAGGCACAGGATTAGTTAAGGGCATGTACGATAAACTTCCACCTTCAGTTAAAGAACGCGTAAGACGGTACCCATGGAAAGAGTTTTATTTCATCGACACTCACAATGAGAAAAAAAAGATACAAAGGTCGTTAATCGAGCGGTACTGGAGAACTTCAAATAAATTTTTCTATTCAGACTTTGAGGCGGGTAAATTTTTTAATTGGAAATTTAATTGGGGCAAGCCAATATTATATATGCGCAAGGTATGATAATTAAATATGATGATGCATGTAGGAATCACTCCCCTGGATTTGTACATGATCACCGGCATCATGTGCGAGGGACCTGAGATTCCATACAACTTACCCAAGTGGAAAACTCGCTGGCCCGAACGACTTCCTTTACTCGAACAATATGTCTACTAGAGGCGATGGTTTGAGTGTTGCAAACTTGAGAGATTTTTTGGTAAATTATTGTGAAATGTACGATAACGGTGAACAAGATAATCCTGCAGACGAGCAGGATGAGATCAAAAGAGTATTTGTATTGTGGATTCTATCCTATAGTTTTTTCCCCAATGCTAGTTCGATGGCACCCTTTGGTTTTCTGGAGACTTTGGAAAACCTGGAAATCGCACATAAGTATGATTGGGGAACTCCAATTTTAGCAGAGATATACAGGAGCCTGAGAGATAGATGTCTCCTCCGGATCATCCTTTAGCTTCGATGCGTATCGTCACATCTTAGAGGTAAGAAAGCCTCAACTGCTTTTCATCAAATGTATTATTCTTTACCTGCAAATATAATGTAATTTATTTTATGTTCGCAGTTCTGGTGGTACATTCATTTTAAAGTGAACCATCCCACTTTGTCACAAACACATCGTCAATTTCCAATTATGACCATGTTCGCACAAGGAAATTGGGCGACCAAACAACTAACAGATGGAACCACAAGCAGAAATGTTAGCCGGATGCAAGGAGCCCAAAGGAGCACTTCTACTTACAAAGGCTGGGCGTACCATGAGTGGGAGCAATGGGGGACTGATCCAAATGTCACCGAGATGTACAACAAGAGCTTGACCAGGTGTGTATTGTATAACCCTATATCAAAAGAGGGTCTTTGGTACTATGGAGAGCGACTCGTATATCAGCATACTAGGGTGTTAGTAAAAGCAATCAACCCATTCGATGACGGCATAATTTCGAAGGCCGATTATGAACGGGTGAGAGAATCTTTGGGGGAGTGGGAGACAACTCAGAAGGATACGTACCGGCTGACTCAAGAAGTAACCAGAGAAGAATACGATCAATGGTTTAGAAAGGTTGCCGATACAACTATATTGACAGAGCCGGAAAATTACGGTGGGTCTGACATCCCAGCAATAGGTAGGCTTCCACTTGGTGGTAATTTCCTTCCCTCACGACCGCCTTCGCAATCCGTTCCAGGCGAATCATCGTCTACACAAACATATTTTTACCCTACTCAGCCATATTCCACGGATTTACCACCTTTTGCTTGGGAAGTTCAAACGATTGATGCCACTAATGGTGGTCCGGTTCCATTCTTGTTGGATAATGCTCTTCCTGGGGAGTGTCAACCATACAGTATGGTAGATGTTCCATATCAGTTGCTTCAGCAAAGATGTAACGATTATCACAACCTCGTGGGTAGATTTAAGCATATGCACATCGAGGAGATGACCAAGTGGAGGACAGGTTCATTCCTTAGCTTTGATCTAAACACTCCAGGTCAGAACATTAGCCCTGCTGTCCAAGCTCATAATCATAACACTCGTAGTAGAAGAAGTCCGAGCGCAAGCACCCCGAGTTGGATTCCAAGTAGTGGAGGAAACCTAGATAGTAGCAGCGGCGGGGCTAGGACTCGCAACTCCAACAACAGTCCCAATGTTCATACTACTCCTCCAGCGACGATCCGTGCTCCCCCCAATTATGCTAATATGCCTTTTCGTGGATCAAATGTCAGTCCAGTGAGTGCACCAGGGTCCTTGTTGGCAGGCTTACATCAACAACCATGGAACCAGAACTGGGTTTCATCCCAACAAGAGGGCCAGGCATCGCAGGGCCAGGCATCACAAAATGAATATTGTCCTACGGAGAAAGGGTTTCAGCGGTATAATACTAACTCTACAGTATGGCGGCCCGTAGCTCATCAGGGTTATGGTCCGACTAATGAGTCTGATGCAACTACAGTTCCAGGTAGCTCTTTTGAGTCCCACATGGATGTTGATTCAGAAACTCAACAAGAATTGCGTGACAGGGGTGATGAATTTTTCGGATTGGCGCAGCAAGGCCTATTCAACCCTGGATTTCCTCCTCAATAAGGATCCGAGTTGTAGTTTGCGGACATGTTAGGTTTCTTTTTTTGTAGTGTTTCTGTTCTTCTTGGATGAAAAAAGTTAATTAACAATGTTTTATCTTTTGGTATCTAATCAATGCAAGTTTTCCTTAAAAAAATAGTTGTATTACATTAAATTTAAAGTACGCCTTGTGCGGCCAAAAATAAAAACGGGGAGTATTTTGGCAACACCGCAAGGATATTGAAACAACCTTCATAACAGAAAGACTTTATTATGGTGTACTCTTCATTCTTCTAACACGGCATCAATGACTTCGTCGTTGGTTTGGCCAATGATCCTTACACGATTTTTTTGAATTACTATCTGCAAAAACGTATTAACCTTTTGATTTATCTTGCAGAAACGATCGGATAATGACTGTTCACTACGACTCCTAATGTTACCAGGATGCTCTTTCAAAAATTCTTCTAATATCACACCCCATAAAGTTCGCCCCCCCTATATACGACTGTATAGGATTGGCGCGTTTCATCGTTTGCCGCACATAGTTCCTACAAATGCATAAATCCTCTTCCTTAGTGAACCTAAAATGACTATAGCGTGGTTCATATTGAGGAGATCCCGCCATTTTCAAAGTGAAGGAGGAGAAAAGTAAAGCCGAAGGTGTGAGTGAATGAGGTTGAAGTTGCTCATTTATAGACGAACTCATAAACGAGCGGATGGATGACCTGAATCTATATCGACGGAAATAGTATCTGTCGATACAAATTCTATCGACCTCGACAGAAATTCCGTCGACGTCGTTGGAATTTTTATCGATAGATACTATTTCCATCTGACGTTGCAAAGTTGCAAATTTCCATCTGACTTTGCAACGTCAAAACAGGTGTTTGCTAGGTCCATAGCCGGCGAAAACACCCTTAATTTGGGTTTTTGGTGTCCCATAGGAAGCGGCCTGACGGATTGGGGCGCTTGTCTTTTCCGGTTCCAATTATCTTGGCTTGAGGGTACTAACATCGTTTCTTTGATGAAAGAATGGTGGGAATCTTTTGTTTTTGTAGGTTCCGCGAGTGCGTGTTTTTCAAAGAAGCTTAAAGCATTGAAAGAGAAATTGAAGGAGTGGAATAAATATGTTTTTGGGAGTGTCGATCGGGCTTTTGATAGGGCGCTTGAAAATTTACAAGAGTTGGAAGATATTGATGATAATGATGATAGAAGTCTCACCGAGGCGGAAGAGGATTTACTTGTCTCGGCGAAAGTAGAGTTTGAAACGGCTCATAGACGCAAAGAAATATTAATTCGACAAAAGTCAAGAGTTAAAGCAATTCGTGATGGTGAAAGAAATACCAATCATTTTCATCGTATGTTAAAGAGGCGTCGAGCAATTAACAACATTCATAATCTTCGCATCAATGGTAGATGAACCGGGGACAAAGATGAGATTAAAGAGGGCATTGCAAATCATTTTGAGAGAGCTTTCAAAGAAACTTCTAATCATAGACCGAGAATCAAGAACATGTGTTTAAAACAGATAGATGAGAATGCTAGAGTTTGGTTGGAGAGAGAGTTTATTGAAGAAGAAGTTAAGAAAGCAATTGGAGACTTGGATGTGGATAGATCTCCGGGTCCGGATGGGTTCCCTATGAAATTTTACATTGTTTGTTGGGATTTCTTAAAAGATGATTTGATGAAGGTTTTTAAAGAACTTCATGATCACAATGTTCTTGATATTTCATTGAAGAACAATTTGCTCTAATTCCTGAGAAGATTGGTGTTGAGGAGGTCAAGGATTTTCGGCCTATTAGCCTCATTGGAAGCGTTTACAAGATTATTTCCAAAGTTCTTGCGGAGCGGTTGAAGGTATATCTTCCTATTTTAATTTCTCCATCTCAATCTAGCTTCATAAAGGGGCGTCAAATTCTAGATGGAGTATTGATAGCGAACGAATGTGTGGATTCGACTTCGTCAAAAAATTCTGGGGCTAGTGTGCAAGTTAGATTTCGAAAAAGCATTTGATAATGTGAATTGGAGCTTTCATAATGAAGTTTTATTCAAAATGGGGTTTGGAGGTGTTTGGCGTGCTTGGATTTGGAATTGCTTATCTTACTCAAAGCTTTCGGTTTTAGTGAATGGGGCGGCTCATGGGTTTTTTGGTAGTGAAAAGGGTATTTGTCAAGGTGATCCTCTATCTCCTTTCCTTTTTACAATTGTTGGAGAAGTATTGAGTCATATGTTGTGCAAGGCTCAAGAGGTTGGTAAAATATCGGGTTTCGAGGTGAAAAATGGGGGAATCAAAGTTAACCATCTACAATTTTCCGATGGCACCATTGTCTTTCTTGATGCGAAGCGTGAACAAGTAGACGTTCTTTGGTATTTACTTCTTTGTTTTGAGTTAACCTCGGGTTAGAAAATCAATTTCTCCAAAAGTTGTTTATTTGGTGTTGCTCTTGATGAAGACATTGATTTTGCTAATATGTTGGGGTGTAAAAGGTCAAACTTTCCATGTGGTTACCTTGGCCTTCCTTTGGGTGATAAAAATTGTGGCACTCAAAAATAGGAGAAGATTATTGAGTCTTGCTCGGCGAGACTCTCCTCTTGGAACGGGAGGACAATAACGAGAGGAGGTAAGTGGACTATTATTAAAAGTATATTGGAAAGCTTGCCTATCTACTATCTATCAATGTTTCTTGCTCCTTGCTCCATCACAAAAAAACTTGATCAAATAGTGAGGAACTTCCTTTGGGATGATGATTCAAATAAGAAAAGAATTCATAATATCGGGTGGTCAAAGGTTGCAAAAGCAAAGGAAAATGGTGGTCTTGGAATACGAATGTCTAAATGTATGAACTCGGCGCTTCTTAAAAAGTGGTGGTGGAGGTTTGGCACGGAGAAAGAAGCTCTTTGGAGAACGATTATTGTGGAAAAATTTGGTGAAACTCCAACCGGCTGGGAAACTCTTCGCCCTAAAGGGCCAAAGGGGGTTAGCTTGTGGCACAATATTTACGGTGAGCTCGAAGATTTCAACAAACATGTGATATTTGATATTGGTGAGGGGAATGAGACTAGGTTTTGGGAAGATCTATGGATTGGGGATGAAGTTTTATGCAATAGATTTCCGTTGGCATTTGAAGCTTCAAGAACTAAAGGTTGTGTAGTGTCTCGGTTATATGAAATCTTGGAAGACGGCATCAAATGGAAGTTTATGTCTCGAAATAGGTATTCTCAAACTATTACGAGGGAGGTGGATTCTTTAAAGTCATTACTAGAAACGGTGAATATTCAAGAAGGAGTTTCGGATTCTAGGTTATGGATGGTTGACGAAAATAGTACGTCGGACATCTACACGGTCAAGAATGGGGTTAACTCTCTTATGGAAACCCGTAATTTAAGTTTCCCAAAGGAGATTATTTGGAGTCGGGCTTACCCATGTAAGTTACATTTTTTCCTTTGGCTTCTATTTCATGAAAGATTGATGACGGACGATAAATTGAATCGAAGGGGTATGGATGTGGATAGGATATGCCGGTTTTGTGAGGAGGAAGATGAAACAAATTCTCACTTATTTTATGATTGTTGGAGAAATAAGAGAATTTGGACGTATTTTGCCGAAGGATGTAACTTTAGTTGGAACTACAATAGTAATATCGCCACAACTATTAAATCTTGGAGTCATGATTTGGGTGATGGTCGTCTTAACCGCATTTGGAATAATTTACCTTTGCAATATGGTGGTGCATTTGGAAAGAAAGGAATGAAAGGGTCTTCAACAACAAAAGGAGAAATTTGACAACTATGATTAGAGAGATCAAGCTTCGAGCTTTCTTTTGGGCGGAGTCTAACACCAAAATGGTAGGGTTAACGGCCAATATAGTGATTGCACTATGGGATACTTACTTTTATAAATTCTAATTGACTTGGTTTTTGAGAGATAAAGGTAGTGAGTTTTGTTGGTGCCCTTAACTCGTTCATGTTGTTTCTTTTTTTCGGGTGACCAAATCCATTTTGGTTTCCCTTTTTTTGTGTCGGTTGTATATATTGGGTTGTATTGGCGCATACACTGATGCAGTGCAGGATAACAAGCAGGGTGTGTAGGTTAAGCTGTTGTTCACACGAGTTATGTGTGTGTGAGTCTTTCTGTTTCACGTGTGTGTTTCACACGTTTCTGATTAGCTGTCATTAGCTGTATTACTATTACACTAATCATTGTATATATAGACGTTATATGTTGTTGTCGTTGGGCAAGAAAGTTTGCTGTAATTTTGAGAGTTTCATTAATGGAGAATCAGTTCTTGATCACCAGACTTAGTGTTATCATGGTATCAGACTGGTAAAACACTGTTGTGTCGATCCTTCGTGGATTCCAGTTAGCAACTCTTCCTTTTTCATCTGAAATCTTTTCATTTCATCTCAGATCTTGCATCTGCTACAGCAATCTTTAATTTCTTGATTCTTTTATATCAGAATCATTTTCTTTTCTGATCTAAACTCTCTTTTTACTTCAAATTCTGATTACTGAAGTAATTTCACACTCAATTTCTTTGAGTTTCTTGATTTTTAATTAGTTTCTTCATTTCCGATCTGAGATTTTCTTGATCTTTTATTTGTCTTCTGTAATGGCAAATCGAAGTATTGCTGATCTTCCGCTGAACGTAGTCTCTAACATGATACCGTTAAAGCTCAAAGAGGATAATTACATCTCTTGGAAAGCTCTTATAATTCCTATGTTTGAGAGATTTCAAGTGTCTTCTTATGTTGATGAAACTAATATTCGTCCTCCTAAATACATTACATTGAATGTTAATGGTGAATTTCGAAATTCAATTAATCCAGATTATACTACTTGGGTAGTTGAAGATACTACTGTTTTGCTTTGGATTCAATCAACTATTTCTGAGCAAGTCATTTGTTATGTTGCTGGAGCTGGAACTTCTCATGGATTATGGACTGCTATTGAAGATCGATTTGCTCAGAGTTCTTCTAATCATGTTATTCAACTTCGTACTCGACTACAAGGAATCAAGATGACAGGTTCGGTTTCCTCATATCTTGTTGAAGTAAAGAAGTTGCAAGATAAATTAGCAGCAGCAGGAGCACCGGTGTCTGATAATGAATTAGTTTGCTATGTGCTAAATGGATTAGCTTCTGATTATGCTTCTTTTGCTACTTCTTTGAGAATGCGTCTTCCTCCTGTTACTTCTCAAGAATTGCATAATCTTCTTCTCTGTGAAGAAGTTTCTGTCAGTAAATTTAGAGCAGAACATGATTCTGATGCTAAAGCTTTTCTTGCTTCTAGAAGACAGTATGGCAACTATAGATCTGGTGCTAGTTCATCTTCTTCTCAGCAGTATGGTCAGAGAGGTTCTTACAGAGGCAGGGGAGGAGGAAGATATCCAAATCCTACTTTGTTTCAGAGATCTGCATATGGAAGAGGTTATGTCCCTAATGAAAAGCATGTTTGTCAGATATGTGAGATTGCAGGCCATACTGCTCTGACTTGTTCTCAGAGACTAAATTTCTCTTATCAAGGAAGAGCACCACCTGCTAATTTGAATGCTATGTTAGCAGCTGCAGATATATTTGATGATGAGCCTTGGTATGCAGATAGTGGAGCAAATAATCATGTTACTGCTGAATCTTCCAATCTGCAACAATCTACTACTTATGAAGGAACTGAAGTAATTCAAACTGCCAATGGTGAAGGTATGCCTATTACTCATTATGGTACTTCTAGTGTGAATGTTAATGATCATTCCTTTCTTTTAAAAGATATTCTTTTAGTTCCAAAAGCTTCCCATAATCTTTTATCTGTCCACAAATTTACAACAGACAATAATTGCTCCTTAACTTTAGATTCTACTGGTTTTTCTGTGAAGGATCTTACCAGTGGGAAGATCCTCTTCCAAGGGCCACATAGAAATGGACTTTACCCTATCAGCTTCAAGTCTAACTCTTTTGCACTTTCCTCAACTCTGACTGAAGCTGAAATTCTGCATAGGAGGTGTGGTCATCCTTCTTTTCAAACACTGCAAAGATTATGTCATCAATTGCATATACCAAATGTGTCCAATAAACCAGTTTTCTGTTCTGAGTGCAAACAATGTAGAAGTCAGAAATTACCATTTACAGTTTCTAGTTCTGTTGCTAGTCATCCTCTTGAGTTGTTACATATGGACTTGTGGGGTCCTTGTTATATCTAATATGTATCTGGTCATTACTACTATGCAAATGTAATTGATGATTTTTCCAAATATTGTTGGGTTATTCCCCTTATTAATAAAGCTGATTTTAAAACTGCTCTTATTGCTCTTATTACCAAGCTTGAAAATTTCTTTTCACTTACTGTCAAAACCATCAGAACTGATGGTGGTGGTGAATTCATCAATAATCATCTCAAATCATATACTCAATCTAAAGGCATTACTCATGAGCTTTCTTGTCCACACACACCAGAGCAGAATGGTGTGTCTGAGGTTAAGCATAAACATCTTATGGGAGTGACAAGAACTTTGTTACTACAATCTGGCTTACCTAATCAGTTTTGGGTTGAAGCTTTACTCACAGCTAATTTTGTCATTAATATGCTTCCTACTAGGTCCATTCAGTTCATTTCTCCATTTCAGAAGTTGTATCTCAAAAAGCCAGATTATTCTCAGCTCAAAGTCTTTGGCTATGAGTGTTATCCTTGGTTGACACCTTATACTCATAATAAATTGGAACCAAGAAGTAAGAAGTGTGTTTTTCTTGGTTATGCTTCAAATCAGAAAGGTTATAGGTGTCTAGATCCTTCCACTGGTAGGGTGTACATCTCAAGACATGTGAGTTTTCATGAAATTTCTTTCCATACAAGTGCATGTCTAGTTCAGTTTCAGATTTCAATAGCTCTCAGAGTTCTCATGCTATTTCTTTTAACAAGGATGTAACTCCTGTTTCTTCCTTATCTACTTATACTGCTTCAGTTTCTGCAATTCCTATTTTCTCTGCTTCATCACTTCCTGTCATTAATGATCATAGCATGACCACTAGAGGTAAGATGGGTATTTTTAGGCCAAAATCTTATGCTGCTGCTAAACATCCTTTGTCTGTAGCTTTGATAAGTCTTGCAGCTGATGCAGTGCCAACTTGCTTCTCACAAGCTAATAAGATTCCTGACTGGAGGTTTTCTATGTGTGATGAGTATAATGCTTTGTAGAAAGCAAGAACATGGACTAAGGTTCCATTTGAAGATGGAATGAATGTTGTAGGATGTAAGTGGGTCTACAAGATAAAGCAGCATGCTGATGGGTCTGAAGAAAGGAAGAAATCAAGACTTGTTGCCAAGGGGAATCATCAGCAAATTGGTGTTGATTTTGATAAAACATTTAGTCCAGTGGCCAAACCAACTACAATCAGGGTTATTCTGTCAATAGCTGTTCATTTTGGCTGGCCTATGAAGCAAATGGATGTTAGTAATGCATTCATCCATGGTGATTTGCAAGAAGTAGCGTACATGAAACAGCCACCAGGTTTTGAGGATCCTGAGCATCCAAATTGGGTCTGTAAGTTGCATAAGTCTATCTATGGGCTTAAACAAGCTCCAAGAGCATGGTATGATAAACTCAAAACTGTTTTGCTGGAGCTGTTTTTTATTAATTCAACTGCAGATTCTTCTTTGTTTATTCATAAGGTTGGAGCTCAGCTTACAATGGTGTTGGTCTATGTGGATGATATCCTCATTACTGGGTCTTCCTCAAAGTTTATTGATCATGTCATTCTGCAGTTACAGAGTCATTTTCCTGTCAAAGACTTAGGTGTTGTTCACTATTTCTTAGGCTTGGAAGTTAAGAGAGATAGCTCTTCTATGTTTATCTCTCAAACTAAATATGCAGTGGATTTATTGCACAAGTTTAATATGGAAGGTGCTAAACCATGTCAGACTCATATTGCAGCTACAACAAAACTCAGTAAGCTTGATGGTGAGTTACTGGAAAATCCTACAGAGTACAGAAGCTTAGTTGGTGCTTTACATTATCTCACATGGACCAGGCCAGAGATTTCATATGATGTCAACCTGGTTTGTCAACACATGCAATCCCCAACAACTACTCATTTGGTTGCAGCCAAGAGGATTTTAAGATATATTAAGGGTTCTGTTTCTCATGGAATTACTTTTACAAAAGGATCTTCATTTCTTCTAGGCTTCTCAGATGCAGACTGGCTGGCAATATTGATGATAGAAGATCTACAGGGGGATACTGTGTGTTTCTAGGCAATAATCCTATTTCTTGGTCTTCTAAGAAGCAGACTACAGTGGCTAGGTCTTCAACAGAAGCTGAGTATAGAACTTTGGCTCATAGTGGAGCTGAGATGGTATGGATTTGCTACTTACTCAGGGATTTGCATTTCATCATTCCTGCTGTTCCAAAACTTGGATGTGATAACATCAGTACTTTGTCTCTTGCATCTAACCCAGTTCAGCATTCAAAGATGAAACATGTTCATCTTGATTATCATTTTATCAGAGAACTTGTGCAGGCCAAAGCTTTGGATGTCTTTTATGTATCCACTCTGGATCAGATTGCAGACATTTTCACTAAAGGACTGCATGGTCCTAGGTTTGCTCTGTTGCGCAGCAAGCTCAAGGTTACTTCTCCACCAACCTTTTGCTTGAGGGGAGGTATTGGCGCATACACTGATGCAGTGCAGGATAACAAGCAGGGTGTGTAGGTTAAGCAGTTGTTCACACGAGTTATGTGTGTGTGAGTCTTTCTGTTTCACGTGTGTGTTTCACACGTTTCTGATTAGCTGTCATTAGTTGTATTACTATTACACTAATCATTGTATATATAGACGTTATTTGTTGCTGTCGTTGGGCAAGAAAGTTTGCTGTAATTTTGAGAGTTTCATTAATGGAGAATCAGTTCTTGATCACCAGACTTAGTGTTATCAGGTTGAGGTACCCCCCTTAAGTACCTCTTTTCAATGAATTTTTCTATTGACCGATAAAAAAAAAATACTAATTTCTCTTGCACCTTGGACTTTAATGATTTCAACGAAATTCTTTGAAATTCTTTGCAACACTTAAAGGTGTTCCTTTGAATTTATGGAGACAGGCTGCTCATCTTGGAGATACGATCTCAGGGGAAATTATAACGGAGATGAGACTGAAACTGCGTGGTCCAATTCCTGCTAAACCATGGATCGACTTCCACGTACAATTACTTTTAGTAGGGTAACACTCAAAGTCCTCTTCAAATTGGCGGATGATGAAATGGAACATTCTGCCAGACTATTCGGGCGTCTTGTATTTCAACCAGAAGTACACTCTCCAGTGGTAATGAAGAACCACAGTATTTTTTGTGCCTTTGGAAAGCAGCAAAATACGACTCAAGGACAAGGTGTCTCACTATTTGCACCAAATTGTTAAAACAAGTTCAATGTCAGGTGTTGCCTGAAAATGCCCAACAGGATCATTTTGATGGAATGCAGCATCGCTGCGCGGTTAAGAATTTAGGCGATTGCGCAGGGTAGCCGGGAAGAAAAAAATTGGAAAGTAAACTTAGGAAGTTATTTGGAGATAAACTGGTCAAGGTAATGGTGATTTAATCACCCCCATACAAATCGTCTTCAGAAACTATTCTGAACTAAAAGAAATGGAGAAGGAATTATGCGTACGTAACATCCAAATGTTAGCTCACCCATATACCCAGTACCAACCAATAATCACCAACACTATATCTGGACCATCTGCCGCTCACCTTGCTGCTGGGCACCATTCCTTTGTCTGGCTAAGTCTTTTAGGTTATTGGCTATTATTTGAAACTGGATCCTCTGGAATATCCAAAGGGACCTCCTGACCAGCTCAGCAATGGCAATGACCAAGACCACAAACGTCGAGACCGGCTGGTGTAGAATGACCTTGTAGGTCCATGAAAATCTCAAGATACCATCCATAATAATCAACCAGACAATTCCCTAGAAAAAATTCAAAAAGTCAACTATGTACTCGTAGTTATGGATAAAAAACAACATTCAACTTTTAGCTTCCACCTTGCATTCTTATTTGAATTGAACCTCTAAGTTTACACCAACATTTAAGACCAAGCCCAGGAGACTCATAACCTGGGCTTTCTTAAAGAAAATTATTACGTACGTACCATGGTGGGACGCTGGTCCGCAGGCACATCCCGATTCCGGTATCTGAAACCGAAGACAATAACAAAATAAGCGCTTGAACTCTCTGTGTCAAGTCACCAAACTATCCTATACCTTCCAAAACTGTATAAACACTTGTTTATTTTTTGCTTACCTAGTCCACAGGCCCCAATCCTGTATGATATCCCATAAAAAAGCAACTGCTGAGCTGACTGCACTAGCAACGATCCACCATGTATGATACTGTGCACTCCTCCTCTCACATGTGGCCATAGCCTCTGTCCCGGGAATCATCTCATCACATGTGACAGAGCTATAGAATGCATATAACACGGGCACGAAGACCAATAAACAGTACTTGAGAGCTTTCAAACAAAAAACATAAAGAATCAAATTAGTAAGTTGAAGTTGGTGTACATAAGCATATTTGAGAGCTCTCAATAAGCTATACATTCATAGTTTTATTTGTCAAGTTTTAGTGTTACCGTTTAAGAAATTAGGCCAATCCCAACGCCTCTCCCAAGACCTGATGCACTGCCACAACCTGAATAGATAGGGAGTGGCCACAGCAATAGCAATAAGAATGTAATGACCTCCACACGTGGAGTCATCATGTAACCATGTGCCTGTATAAGTCTGTAATGTACACACATGAACCAAAAAAATCAAATTACAGATCACAAGACAAGATGAGTTTGAATTACAGGCCCAATTCTTATACCCACCCACTCCACAACCTATTGGGCTCTAACTATTGTATCTACCCGGTTTTCCTTTACCCAATTTAGGCTGAACCAATTTAATAGGTAGAGGGGTAATTCTGTAAATAAGTGTTCATATAGGCTAACTGTTGACTAGTGTGCTAATGGTCAACAGACCCAACTTCCAACATGCAAAATATCTCCACCTATAGGTATAAGGTTTCTTTTTCTTTTTTTTTTCCTTATCTAATCATTTGCCAATCATTAAAAAAAATAAAAAAAATTGCCAATCAATAATACTAGCTTAATCATAAATTGCCTATGAGCTGAATCCTAAAAAGGATAAGTAAG
Source organism: Papaver nudicaule (assembly GCA_023529015.1). Taxonomy (NCBI): domain Eukaryota; kingdom Viridiplantae; phylum Streptophyta; class Magnoliopsida; order Ranunculales; family Papaveraceae; genus Papaver; species Papaver nudicaule. The sequence goes on from JAJJMA010153438.1 coordinate 30,438, forward strand.
TTAACAAAATTAGAAATGAATTTCAGACAAAGATTGAATGTTATTGCAGTGATCACAAACATTCATTTCTTTGGTTTACATAAAGTAGTTTGATT
>JAJJMA010153440.1:0-16785 GCA_023529015.1 Papaver nudicaule
CAAACCGGGCGTTTTCAGGGACGCCAGAATCCTCCATTCCATGGTTAGCAACACACTCAGAGAGCAAACTTCTCTTCTTACAGTCTTTCTTGTTCAATTAAACTTACTTAGGTTTTTGTTATGTGTTTTACTTGCAGGATTACCTCAAAACTATTGTTCCATCTCAGTTAATTGCTGAACGAGGTGCCAATCTTGTTGTCATTAATCCAGGTTTTTTTCCTTAAAACCCTAATTTTTTACTTTTTTATGATTTTGTTGATTCAGTTGAAGTAACTTCAGTAATGTATTACTAAATCGCTTTTTAAATTTGTAAATTGTGATACCTAGAGGAAGCTGAAACTCCACATTGTAAGAAACCTTTTCCGTTTTGTTACATTGGTTGTGGAATCATCAATTGTATTTGTCTGCTAGTTTACAACATCTACCGATTTCTTTGAAATGTTTGAGGGAACTTGTTCCATGGAATGTGAAGTCCTCAGTGTGGATATAGAGTTATTGACTGGTTAGATGCTCAGATGCTAAGCTGTTTCACAAACCTAGCTAACAAATGTGACGAAATTATTAAAATTTTTAATAGACCGAAAAAGGTTTGTAATGCTATTGGGATTTTGATTTTATTACTCCTAACTGAATAGACAAATATTATTGAAAATTTGAGTAGACAAAATTCTTATTGTCTTTGAAATTTTACTCCTAACTGATTATCTTTTGATTTTTAGGTTCGGCGAATGTCCGAATAGGACTTGCACAAGAACAAACCCCTTTCAACATTCCTCAGTTTATTGCTCATCATGTGCATGGGAATGAAAAGGAGTCTAAAATGAAGTATTTAGATCAGGTATTAGCGTATTTGAAGTTTTTGAACTGGTTAGTTTGTCCTTAATTCTTATTTAGTTTCCTCTGATCAGTTGTTGATTTTTGCATGTTACTGGTTTTTGTTATTTCAGATCCTTAATTCTCAAATCACTCCTTCCCAACACTTGGAACGTGAGAAGGCATATGATATTGTAAGTGAATGCTCTTTTATCCTCAATGTTGTTCCGAGCTTTTGAAGTTTGCAGAATGATTTTCTGATGGTTCTTCTTTCAGATTGCTTCTTCGCTCAAGATTCCCTTCCTGGATGAAGAAGTGGTCAACACCTCTTTTCCTCGTAAGGTATTAGAGCATACTTGCCTCCAGACTTCATCTAAATTATCTTAAGGTTGAGCATGGCTTTGTTATTTATATTTTGGTCGTATTTTATCTCTTATGTAGACTGTACGTGTTGATGGATATAATCCTAAAAATATCAGGGATGATTCGACCTTTACATGGACCAATGTGATGGAGAAAAACAGTACTTTATCTTCAGATGTAGGTGAGTTAGTGGAACCTAACTATATTTCATATACTATTTTGCGTTATACGCGTACTACAATTCAAAACTGCTGATTATATCACCATCTGCATTTTAAATTTTGCATCATCTTCCTTTGAGCTACTTTTTCATGGTTGATTGTTATATTCTTCTCAATGAAACTGCTGATTTGATCTTTCACTTTTTGCAACGAAGGATTATTAATTGCCCTGGTATAAAAATTGGGTTCCTGAAAGTCATATCTTCTATTGTACTCTAATGGGTGTTATAATTTAGTCTCTAGTAACTAGAAAATAGAAGCTATAAAACCTTTAGTTGTTATATTAGTTAGATTACTTTGCGTCGAATGACCTGGAACCACTATACCAGGTTTAGTAGGCTAGTTGGAGTATGGCTAGGGGTGGTTGAGGTTATTGCAGCCATTTGCCACATGCAGATAGCTTTACGGTCATGTTTCTAATAAAACAGATGAAACAAGTTTCCAAAACCAAAACCGTTGTACGATTAGAAAAGCAGGAGGCTAACTTGTAATAGATCAAATTACAGAGCAAATTTCATTTGCATGTTTTGGACTTTGTTCATGATGTAGTGTTTGATCTTGTACACCTAAATGTAGGAGTGACACATTATACTGTCTGGGTCCGCCGTCCGCCTTGAACACCTCAAGTCACTAAATATGATAGGAGACCCTTCTATGTATAAGCGGCACCACAACTTTGTGTTAGAGAAATCTCAAAGGAAATGGTGCCACATCATCGAACATTATCTTTTCACTTGGAATAGAACCTCAAAGCCGACAGACGCCGCATATTGGTCACTTATTAAGTTTTGTTCGGTGTCATTATGAAAGATATGAGGGTAAACCTCCATTTTCACACGAAATTGCGGGAGTTGGTATTAGGTACCCAGGATCTAGGTGCATGCGTTATTTTTGCTAGAGCTCTGCTCTTACTTATACTTCTTCTGTAACCAAGTTTGTTTTGCTAATGTAGAATTTTGAGAAAAAAGAGTATATCTGATCCCTCTTAAGTCTTAACCTATAAAAGAGAGAAAAAGGTTACAGGACCATAATGGGCAGTAAAGTAGGTGAATAAAATGACGCATCACAATTATTTCAAGTGGAAAAGATTATACGAAACGTTTCTGATGACTTGTACTCACCATCACTAAGCTCATCATATATAAATATTTCAGGCAGTAACATTCATTTGAAGCTGGGATTGATGAATTAGCCATAAGATACGAACCTCCTAGTTAAGCTAGAAGAAATTTGAATCACCCCTAAAACTTAACAATTTGAATCACCATTAAAACTAAACCATCCCTATTTTCTGCTAGGAAATCTTAGAATCCTTGCAATTGCCTGAAAATAAATTGGTTCGTTAAACATTTTCTTTGATCTCCCTTGTTTTTTATTGTATTCACTGGAGTCTTATTCGGCAACTGTTTTGCAGAAAATTTGGCGACTGAGGGTGTCAAAGATGAACTTTTAGTCCAGACAGAAGGTGTTGATGGTGGTGACAGTAATATGGATGAATATAAATTTAGAGAGTCTATTTGTGGTGAGGAGGCACTAAAAATTTCCCCTGATGAACCCTATTGTTTACGCCGTCCTATTCGTAGGGGACACTTCAATGTGTCCCAACATTATCCTCTCCAGCAGGTACACTCCTTTGTCCTTTCTTCTCAGCCCTTTTTTCATATCTATTTGATAATAATATAGATAAAGTGAGTGGCTCAATTGTTATATGACGAGAAAAAAAAAGATATAGTAAGATGAAAGAGAACAGGCATAAGACAATGCATTGTTTCAGAGCATACTGTGTGTATAATCTCTTCCCTAGGTTGGTCACTAACACGTTCTATTTCTGTTGTTGGCACATTGGATATGCTAAGTACTGAACTTGTCATTATAGATTACAGTTACTAAAATGCAAAATGTCTAATTGATCAGCTAATCTGGAAATAATTAGTTGGAGGGGTCTTATATTGCTCGGTTTGGTAGGATCAGAATTTGCATGGAGAATTTCCAGGCTTCTGCTAACTTGCTCTCTTGTTACAGGTGCTTGAAGACTTGCTTGCAATTTGGGATTGGGTTTTAAATGAGAAACTACATATTCCTCAGGCTGAAAGGAACATGTACTCAGCTATACTTGTTGTGCCAGAAACGTTTGACAGTCGTGGTAAATCATTCCCCTGAAATGTTCCTTTTCCTGAATGTTTTGCCAATTATTTCCTGAACTTGTCTCCAATGTTTATACATCAAATTACAAGCTTCCAAATTGTATTGTATTTTGGGGATAATCCAAAGGTTAAGAGATGTCATGACAGAAATTGAGAAATTATAGTAATTTGTGTTAGGGTGGAACAGAGTTCTTTTTTTATCTTTGCACATGAGGCTAGCTGATTCTATTGTAGTTAGACTAAAGTCTTCTACCATGCAGGAAAACTGGAAAAGAAGGTAGGAGAAATGAGAACAAATATGATGAACCCTAGTGACTAGGCAAGATGACAATGTTTCTGACATATCCCTTGAATGTGGAAATACGAGCAATGCAATTTTCGTGTATACTGACACATTTATCTTTTAGTTATTCTAGAGAAAAAATTCCAACGGTTTTTGTTATTACGTCAATCGAGATTCTTGCACGGCCTGATTTTATGTATTTGTCGGTGGTAGTTTGTTTTCATCTACTAAACCTTATAGCAATATTGCACTGTTATTTATGGGAACATAGTGTATGACATTATGACTTGCCCAAGGCATTTCTTGGAGATGGCATGTCCCTTGTCGAAAACTTGTTATGACCTAAACTATGAGTTGTGTTTTTTGGACTTATCATTTTAAGGTGCTCAAAGTAATGCGTTCAATCTACTTTTAATTTTGCTATGTGCAGAGATAAAGGAAATGTTATCAGTTATTTTGCGTGACTTACGGTTTAGTACAGCAGTGGTACACCAGGTGCATTGATTTCTCTACTTGTAACTGTTTGTTATCTCTATTTTGTTTTGGGGTAGTCCATCTATGGCAAGTTAGATACACTACCTTCCCATTGTTTTAGTCTGTCACGTCCAACTGAATGTACAGTATTATACATCATTGTTGTAATACGGAGGTGCTATGGTTTGTGGAAACCCTTGTTTAAGTGAGAGACAAGAGAGTAAGAAGGAATCCTTGGGTTCTATCACTCTAATGGCGTGTTTGGAAGGTAGGAAGGGAATCCTATACCCAGGAATTCTATTCCCGAAGGAGGGGCAATCGAATTCCCTTACTTTACGGGAATCCTATTCCCATTCCTCAATTCCTGTTTGCCAGACATGGGAATGGAATTGTATTCCTGGGAAACTGATTCCATTCCCTCCAAACAAACACGCCATAAGTATCTTTATGTTTTGACAATCAATGTCAATAAATGTCAGGATTATCTTTATGTTTTGACAACTAATGTCAGTTCATATCAGGATTTGAGTTTTGGGAAGTTGTTTAGAGTGGTCTTGTGACTTGGTTATTGAAGACACAAAAGGTACCAAACATCAAACTTGGTGTAGTCATGTAAACACCACCAGGATGTCTTTTGGTATTTGCTAATTAATCGTCATTATTGTGTTTTTCGTTATTATACTAAAGGTTCTACGTTTTTCCAAGTGAGTCTGCTAGTAGTTTTCAGTTGGGCCTTCGGTGAACCTCCTTTCTTTTTTTTCCTTGAGGAAATTCTGTCAATTTTTATATTGTCTGTCACACGTGTTTAGGAAAGTCTTGCTGCAGCATTTGGAAATGGGTTGTCAACTGCATGTATTGTGAATATGGGTGCTCAGATGACATCAGTCATGTGCGTTGAGGTAAGGATACCCTCTTTTATGTTTCAGTTCCTGGCTTAATTTACTGTCTCTTTTATGTTTCAGTTCCTGGCTTAATTTATTGTGTAAAAAGGTTGACGCAGAGGAGATAAAGTAAACTTAATTTATCACGAGGAGACAATATCCGTCTCTACAAAGATTATCCTAGTTAGCATGTGATCGTAAGAATTGAATGGACCATTAAAACTTAAATGCCAGTTTCTTAACCTTTGAAAATTCTTACAGTTGCTCCTTTTATGATTCCAAGAATGTGGAAGGACCTCTACCTTGTTTCTGAAATATGTATATATCCGCAAACCTAGGATAAATTCTTGCAGCTCAATTAAACCCCGACCAATGAAATTCTCAAAAAGGATTCTGATATCGACTTATCTTGGCTGATGTTTCAGGATGGGGTCGCTTTGCCTACTACAGGTGTGACACTGCCTTTCGGAGGAGAAGTATGTTCTCACTAATTTTTATTTCCCTATTAACAAGACTTTATCTGCATTTCCCACTTCATTCATGCTTCCAGATGTGATGTGATTGAGCAATGTTACCCTCTAAAGCAATAGAGAAATCTGGTCTGAACTTATTTTCAAGAAAAGCTCCCTTGATTAAATATTAATTTATTATCCATAAGACTCTTAGATGTGGTAGAATACTCAACAATTCACAGACTAGTTTGTCTTCCTCATCCAGGCTTTCCAACAATTGGTCCTGTATTGATAAGAATGTGAAGATAAACTTTGAAACTTCAGCTGACATGCTCGGGTATAACCCATGTGATGGTTTTAAGTCGGTTGACATCATCCTGTTGAGAAATGTTTTTCTGGTTTATTCCTAATGTGACAGGAATAGCTCACCACATTTTTCAGTTGGAGATGCTCCTGATGCATTTGCGTGGTTTTCACGTTCATAATCTCCCATCTTCATAATGTTTGCAAATCCATTGGCGCAAGTTAAGACATTTCATTCTTTATCCAGCGTAAACTAAGTAGGAAAGAGTTGAATTCCTTGATAGCTCTGAATTTCTGATTGAAGTTCTAGATAGGTTGGACGACGGAGACATTAAAATTTTGAAAGGAAAATGATCTATGTCATGTCCATTAAATATTTTTGTTTTTGCATAAATTTGAATTTCAGAGAGTTTGCTTTTAACAGCCAAACTACGACAAATGGGAACTGTACCCACTGAATTTCAGTCAAACTACAACAAATGTGCCTTTCTACAATTATCATTATCCACGTAGCACTCTAATGTGAGTAAAGGGATTTTTGCCCGCTTGAGGAATTCCATTTCGTGCATCTCAGGTTGTGGTTTAGTTAATGCTATGCTGTTGTTAACAGTGAATACGACATCAAATGCCTTATGCAATTTTTCACAAACATCTTATCGTCTCTGATTTTTTATATCGCATGCTTGATCTATTCTATGTTCTTGTCTTAAATGCTCTAGTTATTTTTTCTTCGTATAGTTCTTATAATATACTCGTATATTTGACTTTTATTAGGATATATCAAGGTGCCTCTTATGGATTCAAAGACATCATCAGACTTGGCCATCAATTCGTACAGATCCTTTGGGGAAGCCGGTTGACATACTAATGCTTAACAAACTGAAAGAGACTAACTGTCAGATTCAAGTAAGTTTGTCTGATTATTTTTCATGGTAGTTGGTTTCTGCTTCTACTCTTGAGAAAAAAAAATCATGTTTATGCTTCTTTTTCATGGTGGTTGGTTTGTCTGATTAGTATGTCCTGAGTCCTGACTTCTTACCAATAATATTTTATGTTCTCAGAAGATAGATTCTATCATTTCTTGGCATTTTGATGATAGTTTGATCTGTTCCAGCAACTAGCTTACCACTCTGTTTTGTTTTTGATAGCCCATATATGATGAAAGGCTTTACTATGTTATTTTTTAACATCGTTCTCACATAGCTTACTGTTTTATCTCCATGTGGTCCTTCAACTATGTTATCCTCACCATCAAAATCAATTATTTTATTGGTTTTGAATCTTCATCCTAGTGGGTATCATTCTGGGTGTCAAATTACTTCCAATCATCATATACCTGTTTGTGTAACTTCAAGAAAAAACTCAGCAGTAAGGCTCCAATATATCGTAATTTGCATTTTCGGTATTTTGTCAGCTGGGTAGTGGGGTGATGGATGAAAACCTGAAATATTTTTGGGGAAACAAAGATAATATCTAGGCTTTTTCTCCTTGTTTCGTGCTATTACTTATCAAACCACTAGATTGGTCTTACTGTTGTTTGTCCCATTAAAAAAAACCCATGGTTTCAGTTTACAAGTAAACTCTTCTATTTTATTTTTTGAAAAACCCTGTTTCTTCTTGTTCTTCGTTTCCTTTCTTTCTCTTTGGATAGGAATCATATTGTATCTATGTTTCATCGATTTGTAGCTCTGTTATTATTCTTCTGCGTATACTATACATAGGGTGAACAATCCAGCTGTTGATTATGTGTAACCCTTGCATTGCTGTTTGCTTTTCTACAATAGTTTGTACTCCCAAGGGTGTTTGGAGCTCATATACACAAAGTCTTCAGTTTTTGCATTTCCCTAAATTTATGATTATCTTTTTTATAGGAGGGTGAAATTGACGCTGTTGCAATCGTTCATTCATATGAAGAGGGACTGCCAGCTGGAGTTCATAAAACAAAGCTAACTGCTCTTAATGTATGTATCTCAAGCACATTGATTCCTTCTTCATCTTTTATTTCTTTGTTTTTGTTTTTGAAATGGTGAACTTGCCAGAAAGCCAGTTTTTTGCTAGCGTAAATAGCACGCAAGTGCTATCCTTAAATATAGCATAAACCCAAAGCTAAGGGCGAAATCTTGTGCTTGCTCTTATTTTGCGTTCTTTTTTTTGGTTGCTTGACAAACTTTATGATGCTTTTCTGCTGGAGATGTAACTGTATCTATGCAACGATATATCTAGGATGACGTCTTGTCTTAGTTACCATTGACACTGAAAGGTACTATCGGGTTAGAGATTTAGAATGCAAGGGACAACCCATTGTTTGAGGATAACACGGTCACTAGAAAGAAAATTAGTAAAACTATGGTTATAACGACCGTTGCAACCTTAAAAATGTGAAAATAACAGGGAAACTGTTTCACCACTACTTTTACAGTTTTGTTTTGTTTCCATATGGTCATAACATCATGGTAAAATGTTACTATCAGATATGATAAGCGATGTACGCTAGACACCTTTTAAGTGTGAAGCAGTTGTCTGTCTGGTTTCTGGTGATTATGATATATATGGTGAATTGGTGATACATCAAACTGAGGTCTAACAGTTTCTTAGTCATATAGGTTCCTCCTATGGGATTATTCTACCCTCAGCTTTTAGTTCCAGAGGAATACCCACCACCTCCACGTACCTGGTGAGTTGTTGTGATGTTCTGGTTCTCTGATAGTGTAAGTATTTTTTTTTCTTCATTTTCTGTAATTTCTTAAACTTGCCGATTTACATTGTAACCAGGTTTCATGACTGCGAGGATATGCTGGAAGATATTTGGCATATGGATTACCCCAAAGATGGTTCGTATGCTGGTGCCAATAATGGCGGTGCATCAATGTGGGATAACTATCAAGTTCTTCCCACCAGAATGACAAAGGAAGATAACTTGGGCCTTGCTGAGGCAATTAGTAAAAGCATCCTTGCTTCAGGTGAAACCCCCTCCCTCTCTCTAAGATGGAAAACAATTGTATGTTCATGATTTTGTGTGTGGAGACCGATTTAATAGAAATAATATAAAACTCACTTGTGTATTGCAGGGCGTATCGATTTGCAAAGAAAACTGTTTTGTAGCATACTACTGGTAAGTAATTTTTCACAGAGATCCATGAAATCCTCCATTATCCTTGAACCATTGTAATCACATATTTGTATGCAGGTTGGTGGTGTGGCCGTGACAACCGGTCTTGTTCCTGCTGTGGAGGAAAGGTATGCGTTCGTTTTCTTGCATTTTTTCGATGATAAAGTTAGAAAATTAAAAGCCCCTTTTGATTGGTTCTTGTCATCTTAATGAGCTTGACATTTGTTTCTTAGTCTTAGAATATTTAGAATCAATAACAAGTTTGGGTATCCTCTGTTTTCTTACTCTTTTATATCGCTTGACCCAACTGATGATTTGTGTTTTCCGAGGAGAACCAAGTAAATATTTGTCATGTTGATCTTCTGCCATTCTGAATCAGTTTCATATTAATTTTCTCCCCTTATGCAGGGTTTTACATGCTATTCCTTCGAATGAAGCTATCGACACTGTCGAGGTTAGTTTTTTTTTTTTTTTGGCTATTTCTGGTCTGGTTTATGTTGTGATTAGCAATATTACGATCTTCTGTTGGTATTCAAAAAAATCTGGTTCGTATGTGAAACAGGTGTTACCGTTAAGATCTGATCCAACTTCTTTATCATGGAAAGGCGGAGCAGTAAGTTAACCACTTCTCTTTGCTGTGTTATTTCATCCCACTCTCATTTGTCAATGAATTTACATTGCATTTTATCTTACATCTAACTGAGAACGCAAAAATCTGTATTTACACACATTCAAGATCAAGGAACTCTCCTTTACTGTCAGTGTCATCCTGCAATTGTTTTGTAGCATGCCTATTGTATTGATAGGTTGCCGTTATCTCATTCCCTGACATGTTATTTATCTCTCTTGCTCATGGCAGATTCTTGCCATGCTAGATTTTGGCCGAGAGGCTTGGATCCAGAGGGAAGATTGGATACGGAATGGGATTCATATAGAGAGTGGGAGAAAATACAGGGACTCGTTTTTCCTTCAAGCTCAAGTCATGTGTTATATGAACCTCTAAAGGGTTGGAACAGACATCCTTCAAGCTCAAGTCATTTGAATTACTAGGAGTCGACAATACCGAGATGGCATTTCTCAAGAGTGTGTTATCCTTGTTAATTTATGAACAGACATCCCTCGGCCCATTTTGTACAGTGTGATAATTTGTAAGTATATTTTGAACTGTTAGTGGATTTCTGTTTGTTTTTATGCCTATTTATTATTTTTTATTTTTTCCTGTTATTTTTTTATTGTTTGAGAGGATGAAATAGTAGCCTGTCTTACACTGATCAGCAACAAATACCACACCCTCTTGAGAAGAATTTGAGACAAAAGGCTTCCCATGGAATACAATGGATATGTCTGGTTCATAAACTAAAATGTAATATAAATTCTAGCAGCCTACAGCAAAATTCTCCTCAGGTTGACGTTTCCATAAGAAATTGGCAGTGTCGAGCCACCTAGGGTGCACCAAGAATTTACCATGTTTCACTGCCCAGCAAGATTTCTCTGTCCTCATATCTGTGGAAACAACATGTGTGACAGATGAATCTAGTTCTTTACAGCACGAAGCACCCAACTCCTCTGCAAGCTTCCATAGTTTCTGGTTCTCAGGCTTCTCTTCCATTCCCCAAACATGGCTGAACACTAGCTTGCACCCATTCAAAACTTCTCCACGAACTGCTTTCAGCAGCTGTCTGACATCCCTACCCATGAGATCACCATCACCCTCCGGGTCAAAGAACAGGAAGTGTATACATTTAAGAACCTCCAGAATGGTTGCAAGTGCACCATCAGGCTCGCTCTCATCCGTCCTTAATTCTGAAAGAGATCTGTTGTTCAAACCAAATGAGCGCCCGCTCGAAGAAAAGTAATGATATCTATCCATAAGAACAAGGTTTTCTTTATGCCGCTGCCAGACGAACTCCGTGTCGTCAAGGATTATCACAGCACTCTCAGCTCCCAGCACCACATCAAGACCTTTCTGATGTTTCTGGGTGCAATCATCTTTCGAAATAACTCTCGAGTCGAAGTAAATCCTCTCGGGATCGAGCAGCTCTGCCATTTTCATTGCGTAAGCGCGTTCCCCCATGGTATATATGTACATCTCAAACATGCTACTAGCTTCTTTCAGGAAAGTCCTTACAAAAGGCCTCAGCTTCGTGAACATGTGCACAGAAGGTACATGAAATAAGTTTCCGTCCGGAAGATCTTGAAGTTGGCTCGTCAGATACTCCTCGTCAGGTGAGATATGTTGGCACTGCGTTGAATTAAGCAGGGTGTGATCTAAATCAAGAACCAAGTACAGTTTTTTCTTGCCGAACAGTGACTTGAGATCCTTATCGCGTAATCGTGCAAGCTCTTCACTGCCAACCTTGAGATCTTTATGTATATATCCCAGTGCTACAGCAGAAACATCATCATCATCCACCATCTGCCCACATTTGACACACATTCCTTTGATCAGTGATGGATGTGCACATTCGTCAGAACTCGAATTCAGCCTTTGCCTTTTACAACTCTGTGCTTTTACATCGTGGTCTTGTTTTGTTTCGTGTGCCCCATGCTCAGATGAAATCGCTGCTAGTTCCTCATCAAGCGAAGCAGCAAAATCGTCACTACTGGAGGTACTCAGCGGAGAAGAAGAAACACCAGTCGCTTCCATGTTTGGAGGAGGGGAAAATATCGAAGCGGAAAGATAATTTGTTTTGTGAATTAGGGATTCTATGCTAGGCCTCTCTATTTATAGACACAAACCCAACACAATTTAGAAACTCCGTCTGATTAGGAAAGTCTGAGCTTTATGACTCGGTCAAAAGTGACTCGGTTAGAGATGACTCGATTATGACTGTCAGGAAAAAACTCCACCTCTTCGTCTACTTTTCACTTCAGTAGTTAAAAAAACAATTTGAGTCCATTTGGTCAACGAAGGTCAAGTGGCCAACCCTGCACTCAGCAAAGCTTCCTCTATACACTTTCCTTATTTATCAGTGACAGTACCTTCATTTGCAAGACGTTTAACAACTGAGAGGGGACAGGACACGCAACACCACTTCCCCCAATGTAGTGTGCGGTTCATGCTTACCCACGTAAGTAAACATCTCTAGGATTAGATTTTACTGTCGCATTAAAAAGAAAAGATTTTACTGTCTGACAGTAAATCACACGCCCCTAAAAAAACACAAAATTGGTCCTAAGGACCAATTTTGTTAAAGAATTAATCTTAAAGACTTCCAATTCTTGTAAGCTTCTTTTAGTTGATGATGATTAATAATAATATATCATTCATTTGTATTAAAAAAAAAAAACTTTAGCAAAAAAAAACTAATACTGTTTTAAAATATATTAGTTTTTTTAATAAAGACATTAAATATATACTTTTTATAAAGACTTTGGAGGATAAATGAACCAAACACCTAGTCAGCAAGTAATATAGAGTTACTAGAAGGCCCTTAAATTCACAAGTATAAAAGGAAAATTCATGCGAACTCTAACTTTCGCATTTGACATTTAATTGGTTTCTACTTCATGGCATTTAAGGTCAGCAGTTACATATTTTATAATTATTTATATGAACACCGTAAGGTGCATGCTACAGTGGCAGTGCAATGACTTTTTCCTGTAATGTACAACTACAAAATTAATGGGACGTCCAAGTACAACTTGAAATACAAGATGGTATGTAAAACACGTCAATAAAAGCACCTGAAACCTGGTTGATTCTCAAAGAATTAAGTAAGTATATAAAGAAAACTGGTTTTACTTCTATAAGCCACTGAGTAGCAATGAATCTATACGACTTCTCATTATGACCTGTCATATGTCATTCCTGCTTCTTTTGCATGGTTCTCCACCAATTCTGCTCTAATTGCCTCTACCCCCAACCCATGGTCAGTGCTAAAGCTCATACCGGTGCTTCATTTAATTGTGCAAGAGGAGTTTTTATTGCTGGAGGTAATGCTGTGAACAAATGAACAAGTGTTACATACAAGGTAATAGTAAAACCAATGAAACACAAATTATTAGTTGACACCGGACTGGTTACCCACAAAACACGGTTTCCATCTCCCCAGTTGCCCCAACCTGAACCTGCACTTGGTGCTAGGGTTGGTGCTTCATTTCAACGTGAAAGAGATGTTTACCGCTGAGAGGTAATATAGAAAACAATTGTGATAAACATAAAAAGATAAAGTCACTATGAAGTATTACATACTAGTTTAGAACAATGAGAGCTAATTGAATACCTAATTTTGTGGAGAGATTCCCTTTGAACTACGATTTCCATTTCCCTAGCTGCCCCAACCCGAACTTGTGTTTGATGCTATTGTTGGTTCTTCATTTGAACGTGCACGAGGAGTTCCCGACTGAGAAAAAAACATGGAAAACAATTAGGTTACAAAACCACCTATATCAGTAGTACAACTAGTTACAAAACCACTTGTACCAGTGCTACAACTGGTTACAAAACCACATGACAAAATCACCTATACCAGTAGTACAACTAGTTACAGAACCACTTGTACCAGTGCTATAACTGGTTAGAAAACAACATGAGAGAACCACTTGTACCAGTGCTACAATTGGTTACAAACCACATGACATAACCACCTGTACCAGTAGTACAAATGGTTACAGAACCACTTGTACCAGTGCTACAACTGGCTACATAACCACTTGTACAATGGGTACAACTGGTTTCATAACCACTTGTACAACTTGTACAACTGGTGTCACAACCATTGATATCGTAAGATGTTAGTTTTTTTTCCAGAGAAACCACTTGTACAAGTGCTACAACTGGTTACAAGTAACCCAATTCATAACCCAATTCAAAAACCTAATCAATTCATAACCCAGTTGTACCCTGCGTACAAGTAACCAATTGAAAAACCTAATTCAAAACCTAATCAGAAATTATTTATGAAACCAGTTGTACCCAGTGTACACGTAAATAATTCATAACCCAATAATTCAAATCCCTAACTGAAAACTCAATTGAGTCAGCAATCAACCGAAATTTCAATCAAAATCCACATTTCAAAGAACCAATTACAAACCCATTCAATCAATATTAAATTTAAATGAAATTAGGGTTCAATTAAAAATTAGGGATCTTACTTGTTGTATTACTCATAATTTGTAGCAACCAAGGTTGTTGTTTAACGAAGATGGTGCTGCTGGTGTTGTTTCTTGTGGTGGAGACGGAGGTGGTGGTGGTGGTGAAGAAGGTTGTTGTTGTTGTTTCTGGTGGTGGAAATGGAGATGGTGTTGCTGGTGTTGTTTCTTGTGGTGGAGACGGAGATGGTGCTGCTGGTGTTGGTTTTCGGTGGTGGAGACGGAGATGATGGTGTTGGGTTTGGTGGTGGAGACGGAGAAATTGGTTTGGTGGTGGAGAAGAAACTGTTTTCGTCGATGTGTTGTTGGATCTGGTTGTGGACGAAGATGGTGGTGTTAATAAGAACGCTACTGGTGGTGGAGACGGAGATGGTGCTGCTGTGTTGGTGGTGGCGGAGATGGAGATGATGGTGTTGGAGAAGAAACGTTGTAGCTGGTGTTGTGGAGAGGGAGAAGAAGTTGAAGGAAACTAAAATTGAAATAGGGAGATGATAGCGTCGGTGTTTTCTATGAAAACTAAAAGTGATACTCCCTCCGTCCCACATAAATTGAGCTAGTTGGGATTTGCACAATTATTAAGGCAAGGAAGAGAGAGATTAGCTTTTTACTGTTTTTTCCAATTATACCCGTATAAATACTATGATAGTAAAATTTAGAAACGACATATCTCTCAAATTATGGCACGTATTTTTGTAAACTTTATACCATTGAAAAGCATTTTAAAACACCTACGCAACGAGTATAAACATGACTATGAAATTATTAATATTTATTATACTAAGATTTCATAACAATAATCAATAAAAAAAGATAAAATTAGAAACATGACCTATATAATAGAACTAGCTCAATTTATGTGGGACAAAATCAAAATAGAACTAGCTCAATTTATGTGGGACGGAGAGAGTATATTTGTATATAGGGGTATATACATCTAGAGAAAATGACGTGGATCATGGGCTTTGTATTCGACGGGTAATAGACCCAATTTTTGTAAACAAAACCCTTATAAAACTCAACTGTAAACCTCAAAAGCATTTCCAGTATTTCCACATCCCACCACTCCACTCCACCCCAACACCACCACCACTGTCAACACCGCCGTCATGGATTCGGTAATGGATGATAATTTCTTCAACACAGAAGAATCAGAAATTATGAGCAACCGGCCACCTCCCAAGACACGAACACGCCGAGCCAGTCTCATCGGAAAGGTACTAAACAATCCAAGAGACAAATACAATGAAGTAGAAGAAGCTATGGAAGAAGCCATCAGAGCAATAAAACTATATTGGAGAGGTTCCATAAAATCCAAAGACTACACCATCAAGGAGCTTAAGGATGGGTTTTTGCGTTTTAGTTTCAAAGACCCATTAGATAAGCAATGGGTCATGGATGAAAGACCTTGGGTACTAGGTTGTCAGGGTCATCTTCTCCTGTTAGAGGAAGGGTGTCCTTACGTTCGACCGTCGATGGACATGTTTGGGGCTTGTCCATTTTGGATACAGGCTCATGGCATTCCTGTCCAGTTGATGTCTAAAGGGCTGGGTTTTGAGATTGGCAAAGTTTTTGGTTCTGCAGCTTTGCAAGTTGAAGTGGATGAGAATGGTGTCTTTTTGAGGATTAAGGTTATGGTTAATGTTAAGAAAAGAGTGATCAGTGGGTGTTGGTTAGCTCTTCCTAAGAATGGTGATGTTGTTGATGATGATAAGGTGCTGTGGGTGTCATTTGTGTACGAGGAATTGCCTTATATGTGTTTCTCTTGTGGTATTATTGGTCATACTGCCTTTAGTTGTTGGAATGATTTGCTAGGTGATGAAGAAAACAGTAAGTTAGACCATTGCAATGTTATGATCGAGTACAATGGTGGTGAGAATGAAAAGCCAATGGTCAGTGAAGGGCAAGGACTGATTGATATGAGAAAGGTTGGGTATGGGTCATGGATGAGGGATGAATCTCAATTGGAAGAAGGTGAATCATACATTGATTTGGATGACCGTGGACCTAATTTTGAAGATCGAAGGAAAAGAGAAGGCAAAATTGTGTCACAAAATTGGTCCAAATTTTGTTAGTTTCTTTATCTATAAGACATCTAAACTTACAATTTGTTTTATAAGACATCAAATAAAAGATTTTTGTTAAAGGGAGAGCAAAATTGGATCTGAGGAGAGCGAAAAACGTAGCCGACTCACCAACTCGGACCTATTCAATATGTTACTCTTACCCGGACCAAAATACCCTCACTAAATATACCTAATACCACGTTAACACTCACCCTAAAACAACTGCATCACTTTCGTGATTCCGTCAACTCCACCACTCGCCCTAAACAACTGCCCATCAACTCCACCACCGAGCCATGAACTAGCAGAGCACCATATAATTTTCTAATAGTTTGATTATGTTCCTTGAGAACTTGACTTAAATTAAAGAACAAAGTTCATAACCTTAATAGTACCCTTTCTTATTTTAAATCTTGATAACTTTCATCATTAATAATGAAAATCAGTAATTCTATCCTAATCAAGAATTTTTTACAGTTCTTTGTCTTCGAACTAGATACCAAAATTCAAATGAGGGGGATAAGATTGATGGTTATCAAAGCCTGATTATAATCCCCGGTGGTGGTCTTCTTATTTGCCTCG
>JAJJMA010153448.1:0-10626 GCA_023529015.1 Papaver nudicaule
CTATGCCACAAATTCAATGAAGTAACAACACCGATAGAGTCACCGAGAAGGAATCCCGAATTTTCACCCGACCCTCACACAAAAAAAACAGGAGCCCACTGTTTGGATGGTGGGTCCCAGCTGGATTGTGAGGGTCGCGATAAAATATAGGATTTCTCTCTCGGTGATTTTATCATTCTCTATTGAGCCAATTCTTGTTTGAGGGCCATCATTATGAAAACCAGTATACTCTAAAAGAAAGAAATGGAAACAGAAGTTTTTTAAAAAGTAAAAAAAGTGAAAGAAATAGAATGAAGGATTATTCTGAGGTATGGTCATAAATGTATATAACTAGTGATGCGTAATAAGGTCACAGTGTGTAATCATTTTCAACATTAGTGGTTCCTGCAATGAGAATAGTAAATTATAAAAGTGAAAATTTCTGTGTAGCCATTAGTGACTAGTGATGTATGCAATTAGTGTTGTAAAAGTATTTAAGTTCTACTGGTATTTGGATCTTGATTATTAGTAGTGAAAAATGTAAATATCGGCTTGGTATTCGAATTACTGCTTTCCTGCGTAATCAGGTCACATGAATCTGTTGCTCTTTCATTCAGTTGCTCTTTTGAATTTAAACTTGTATTTTCTATGAATTTGTTGATAACTTTTTGGCAAGAGTGTTTTAAGTTGTCTGCTCTTGCTTATTTTCGTTTGTACCTTTCTGGTAAGGGTATTGAGTTGGTTCACAAGTTTTGGTTGATTACTCACTTGTTCATGGTATGTCTATTGAATAAGTGCTAACTCTTCTCAAACTTGTAAGTTATAGTTGTGTTAAGAACGAGCGTCAAATGTTGAATTAACAAAAACACTTTTGTATATATTTGTAAATGTAACAGGTTGGTTATCCATCGGTTCATTGGATGGATTCCTGTACTCCTTTTCACCTTCTGGAGTTCTTAGGAAATTTCCGAAAGCAAATGTGCTTGATTCAGTTGTTCTAGTTAGTTAACTTCTGGATTGCTCTGGATATGCAATTTACTTTTATCAACTGCCATGGAGGGAAAAATCAGTCGAACTATTGGTGATTTCACTTACATTTCTGCAATGATATTAATTCGAGTTCCAGACTTTTAGGTGTTATCTATGTAGGTTGCTGAGCTTGTTTTCCTCTTTCCAAGATGATTACTAACGCATAGAACTGTTGTCACCGTGTGCAGGGCGAAAGCCATAATGAGTAAATCCAGACATTGTGGAAGAACACCAGCTTGCCATGATCAATTGCCTAGAGGTGAGATTATGTGCCTTACCCTTACCTACTAACTTCACTGGCTTGTAAAAAATCAAGTGTGCTTGGAGTGATTCAGTAATGAAATTTTATATAATGTGTTTGTTGCAATGCAGGATCCAGATGATACTCTAAAAATGACATTTGAACAGCTTTCCAAAATGACCAAGTCTTCCAATGTAGAAGTGATAGTGGACCATATGATTGATTACATGATAAGTATTAGTGAAAATCATTATAATACAGAGATAGCATCTCGATGTGTTGTGCTTGTTGAGCAATTTGCACCAAGTAATCAGTGGTTTATTTAGGTATGTCTAATGTACATATGCATTTCATTTTCCTGCCATTATCATGCTAATCACATTTCTTTCGCCAAGATTTATGTAGCACCATAATCATTGTACGTTACATCGACCTAATACCTTTTTTCTGGCCATAAAGGTATTGCACTGACTAGATACCTAAATCACGCCACAGTAAACAGACAATTATGGTTATAGAAGAAGAAAGGAATGGAATCCGTTAATGGAGAAAGGCACATTCGAAAGTTGCAGGGCTATGTTAAGTTGTATGTTGAAGTAGTGCTGAGAATTCAGTATTTGTTTTTGGTTACGTTTTAGCCCAAGTGTAAACTGCTGTTGATTTAGTTGTGTTTGTATGTTGTATTTTTCTTTAGATTTCCCAACTTAAGATACACCAAGTTATTAACATTGTAAATTGAAGAGCTTTTAATATGAAGTTTATTCAGTTTAAATCATGACTAGGATTTTGTTTTAATCAACTGAATCCAGCTTGAATCAGATTTGGTTGAGTCTTTCTGACTGCAGCTGAATCTGATTCATTTTTATTTTTTTTAATTTGGAAAACTAGGTATACTACGGTTTAAGTGGGTACTAATACAACTACCCACTGAATCCGTAGTATAACAGCTACCCCAGTGACTCGTAGCGAAAAAGTAACACGCCTCGAGGGCTACCCATAAAACCACGGTTGGGGCACGTAGTATTAGTATGTTTTACTACCTGTCCTGACCGTAGCAAAACAGGCGATTTCCACTAATGTGTATGACCATTCTCCCTAGATATAGTATTATATAATATAATATTGAGGAAACAATTCCTCTTCCCCTATTTATAATATTTTCCACGACGCCAACGTCACGTGCTATTTAAAATATTGGGAAACAATTCCGCCCCCTATTAGATAAATCTATGCTATAAGAAATAATATTGAGGAAACAATTCTGCTTCTCTATTTATAATATTGGAAACAATTCCGCCCCTATTAATAATATTAACACCAAATTCCAGTGCCTATTAGAACTTAACAAGGATCCATGGAATTCCCACAGACAATCCTCGCGGAGAGATTAGACCAAAGTAGTTAATATCGTGTATCGGTATTGTATCGGCTAAGGACGATACACCTATACAATATATATTATCGGATATAATAGGGGATACATAAACAACCTCACAGTTTCAATTATTTCAAGTTTATCTATGTATCACTAGTTTAAGTACTTTCTTAAGAATATCAACGATTAATGTGAGAGGTATATGAAATCAAAATCAATATTTAGTAAATATATAGCACCATGTCATCCCCTAAAGCTACGATGATCAATAAATAGTTAAGTAGGGCGATATAATTTCAGTTTATGACTTGAAAGCATCAATGGTTAAGATGAAAATTTTAGTTTAGTTTTTACCAATCGGCGCTCTAAGCGGCATAAGAAACTAACAACAAGCAACAATGATGACTAGGGTATTTAGAAAAAAAAAATGTATTAAAAAAGTATCTACGAATTTACCCTTGTTGATTTTATCCATGTATCAGTCAAATCTATATCGGTTTGTATCGGGCGATACGAACGATTTTATCGGCCGATCTTTGTCTCGACGATATTTTGGGTATCATCCAAGTCCAAGGGGGATACACGATATATCGCAATAATATCGGGCGATACAAACGATATTAACTACATTGGATTAGACAATACATATCAGGCGCATACCCATCCTGTAACACCCGCAATCCTGACACAGACCCACACCCGAGCCCGTGGCAGTATACGGCATGTTAACCCCCTAAGCCAGAGCCCAAATACGACCATTCAAGCTCAAGCTTAGGCTACTATACACCACACCCACTAGACTGGCAATGCTTGCCTTAACTAACAGAGTCTTATCAACAGCAGAATCACATTATATCAACGTAGTTCATAGGGGTCTAGGGGTGATACTACATGGTTCATACATGTTACTACTATATCAGAGTATTATGATGGGTACCTCACATCAGTCGAGGTGAACTGATACCTGAGATACTCATACATGGCTTCAAGGCATACATAGTATCAAGGTACACCTCTACAAGGTCTAGTGACTTACTAGTTCTGTAACATCTCATGACGTATAGACTCACTTCTTATGATCAAATGCACTACACATCAATACCTCTCTTCAGTGTTGAGTCGTATCATAAGGACTAACTCATCATGTCATGATTCCTATTCATCCATGAGGTGATGCTATAGTGAGATACTACATGTACTCATGTATGGTCTAAGACATCATGCACACACGGATGACAACAGCTTTGTGAGGGTTAGAGTAGCATCATTGCTTACATAAGGGTAATCTCAAGGTCCTTCACCTACTCTATGGTTGAGATCATATCATGGTCTTAACAAGGTCATTGAGTACTAACATACGTATGGGTTCCTCAATGTACAAGTAAGGGTGAATCAAGGTGATGATATGAGGTAGTCATAGTGAGGCTAATAGGTAACACATCATAAGTGATGGTTGAAGGCTTGAGAGGTGAGTACAATGACTTGACCAGCAGTACATCATACATCAACTCACAGCTTCAGGTTTAACGGGTTATACAGTATATAGGTAGCATCAATATCGGACAACTATCAACAACAAGGCTTCATACTAACAGCTAGGCATAGCTCATGGTGGTCATGGTTATCATAAGGCAAGGGGTTCCACATCAACATTTATAAAGGCTTTAATATCTATACAAGGTTCTACGTAAGGATAACTGGCATGGGTGACGCTCAATGAACACTAAGCAAACTGAGTCCACCTCAATGAATTAAAAGAAAACTAAACAAGGTTCAATACACAACTAAACATAAAACAATCAAAACATCAGCAGTTCTCAACTGCTTCTACTCATCGTCACAAGGTCTGATGATACTTATTACAATCAACTGAAAATAAATCTAAAGAACATCAAACTTCTAAGCAAACAAGCTTGTATATCAGCTTCTAACTCCCTCCATTGTTAGCTCCACGGGTAGTCATGAAATCTGGAATTTTTGTCATTAAGCGACGTGAGTTGTGACACTCAGTAGGCAAGAAGCAACAAAACAGTTTTAATGCGAAACATATGCAAGTTTTTCAACCAAATCAACATGAACAAAGCACATAACCTCATAGCCATATTGACAACCCAATATCAAGCAAGAACATAGTAGTCAGCTCACACAACCAGAGCTCAGCTCAGACAAGAGCTACCCTGCGCAGGTTTAGGAAATCACATCCGTTTCCATGGATAACTCGTACCCAAATCATAAAGTATTTAGAGATCACACCCGTCTCATTGACCACAACCCAAAGTATACATCATGCTCAAGAACAATGTCAGTTAATCATCAACCATGATAGAAATATGAAGTTTGTAAAACAATAACGTAATCAAAACAGTTTTGGGTTTGTGTTGCGCCTACCTCAACAAGCAAGCAATCACAGCAACAATCAAGGTATGATACACCAGAGACCTCTACCATCTCTAGCTCCAAGTTGTGTTCTCAATGGTTCTAGCTCTCCTTCTTGCGGCAACCCTAAACTCAATCCCTAGTTCTCTTTATATATTGTCATCTTACGTCTAGTTTCATCAACTAAGGATTTTGTATTCTTGTACGCAAAGCAATAGAGTTTCCATATACTCAGTCTCTCACAACCAATGGCTAAGTGACATGTCAAACCTATGAGAATGCAATGGTTATCAAGGCTCTTCTTATTCGAGTATCAGGTTTCCTACCTTAATCGAGACTCTATCATAACCACATACGTGCTTGAAACAAATCAGACAAACAACTTAGCTAAGCCTCGCCTATCCTAAGTGTCATGGCTAGCCATACATGTACCAATGTGCCTTTTATCCTGCTTGTACCTTGTAACTGTGTAAAACCCCAATGGTTAGATCTTACACAGTACACCCAAATAATATACACCAACATACACACAATCATTCCCAAAACATACATCAAACACAATAATCATAAGGAATATCAAAGAGATAAGGGTTAGAGATACTTGACAAGATGTTTTTACTTGGTTCGCCCTCATAAGTAAGGACTACATCCAAGGATTATCACTAGTATAAGCATAATTACAACCCTCTCTTTACCTTGTTAATCTTCTAGGCTTAATCTCTCAAATAAGAACCCTAATTTTAGTCTTGGGCTGTAGAGAGCAAGTATGACACTTTTCCTCTCTCTAGACCAATCCCAAAATGTGTCCAACCCTTTCTCAGTAGGTTAATTCACTATTTATAAACCTTTTTACATGGTGGTATACAGCTAATACAAACAAAGTTGGACTGACACTATTTGTCACGACTCGCCGTCATACATACATCGGCGAGCTCATTCCTTACTTTATAAACATAGACGATAGAATCTTCTAGGGGATAAGGTTGGTGACGCATCCTCCACTGAGTCAAACTAGTCAACCTGACAATGTATCCGTTCTGACTTTTCTTTAATGCACACCTAATTATCACCTAGCAATTGGTGACGTGTCTTCATCGCTGATCTATCCCTCGACGTGACCTTGACATCTCTGATACCCTCGCCGAACCATACTATTCAGCCTAAGAGTTATATGTCGCCCAGACCCTTTCTCGCTGATCCAGGGCATCTCTGTTGTATTGTTTTTATACAGCATCTCATCTGGGATGCTTTTATATGGGGTAGGTATTTTCTACCCTTACATACCTTTCCTGGTTAACCTTCACAGCTAAGGCAACTCCCTATACTTAGTTATAATGAGTAAACAAGGCATTAATCACGCGTAACATGCATAAGTCATACGTAGCAAGCAAGGTATAGCACACTCACACAAACAAAGATGAACTCATACTTGACCATATCATGCATGTATGCAGTCAAATTTGGGTCAGGGTATTACAACCCTACCCCCCTTAAAAGAATTACATCCTAGTAATTCAAGTATTACCTCTATAAAGTATTACCTCTATAGAGTTCAGGATACTTATCCTGAATCTCAGATGCCATTTCCCATGTTGCTTCTTCGACTTGTCGACGCTGCCATTGTATCTTAACCTTGGGAATGGTTTTGGTGCGTAAGACATGTTCTTTGTAGTCCAATATCTTCACTGGTTGTTCCACATATGTAGCATCTTCTTGAATTTCCAAATCCTCCCAATCCATGACTTGTGCAAAGTCAATGGTATATGAGGGATCTCTTTCATGCTTCCTCAGCATTGATACATGAAAGGTATCATGTACATGTCCAATCTGTTGGGGTAGTTCTAATTGGTATGCAGCTGCTCCAACTCGACGTAATACTTGAAATGGCCCAATGTATCTTGGTGAAAGCTTCCCTTTCTTGCCAAAGCGCTTGATACCTCTATGTGGGCTAACCTTTAACAATACCATGTCACCCACATTGAACTCTAATGGTCTACGTCTCTTATCTGCATAATTCTTCTGTCTACTTTGCGCTGTGATTAGTCTTTGCCTAATCAGTTGCACTTTCTCTGTTGTTTCTTGTACCATGTCAGGTCCAAATATGCTTCTTTCTCCAATCTCAGTCCAACAAATTGGTGATCTACATGGTCTCCCATACAGTGTTTCATATGGTGCCATCCCTATGCTGGCTTGATGACTGTTATTGTATGCAAACTAATGGTAAATGCTCACTCCAACTCCCTTTGAAGTCCTGTGCACATGCTCTTAGCATGTCTTCCACAATCTGAATCACTCTTTCTGATTGTCCATCCGTCTGAGGATGATATGCAGTGCTAAGTGATAGTTTAGTTCCCAAAGCCTTTTGTAAGCTTTGCCAAAATTGTGATGTAAAACGAGAATCTCTGTCAGATACAATGGATACTGGAGTTCCATGTAACCTGATAATCTCATGTATGTACAATTGACTCAATGTAGTCAATGTATCCTTCTTCTTAATAGCTAGGAAATGTGCAGACTTAGTTAGTCTATCCACAATCACCCATATGGTATCCTTACCATGAACTGTTCTAGGTAAACCCATAACAAAGTCCATAGTGATATGATCCCATTTCCATTCTGAAATTCTTAAGGGTTGAAGTAATCCTCCTGTCTTCTGATGATCAATCTTTACTTGTTGACAAGTGAGACATCTTGACACAAATAAAGCTACATCCTTCTTCATTCCCTTCCACCAGTACTGTCTCTTCATGTCATGGTACATCTTTGATCCTCCTGGGTGTACTGTAAACTTCGAGTTATGAGCTTCTTCTAATACCTTCATTCTGAGTGGTAATGGCACAATCTTCCCATGAATCTCAATCCACTTGCAGAATTGCTCCATCCCTCAGGTGTTTGGCCTTCTGACAATTGCTTGTGTATCCACATTCATCTCATTGTCACTCTGTTGAGCTTCTAGAATTTGTTGTTGTAGTTCTGGCACAATCATGGTGTTACATACTATATCTTCAGCATGTATGTCAGTTTCCTCTATCTCTCTATGCAAATCCCATGCATGCATAGCCATGCTTGCCACCATTGCTCTTGACTTCCTGCTCAGTGCATCTGCAACCACATTAGCTTTTCCTGGATGATAATGAAATGTGTAGGTATAATCTTTGAGAAACTCCATCCACCTTCTTTGTCTCAGGTTCAAATCTCTTTGTGTAAAGATGTACTGCAGGCTCTTATGATCAGAAAATATGTCAATTTTCTCACCATAAAGATAGTGTCTCCATAACTTCAATGCAAACACTATAGCTGCTAGTTCTAAGTCATGAGTTGGGTAATTCATCTCATGTGTCTTCAACTGCCTAGAAGCATAATCTACAACCTTACCTTCCTGCATAAGCACACATCCTAATCCTTTCAATGATGCATCTGAATAGATGACATATCCAACTCCACTTACTGGTGTGGTCAAGACTGGTGCAGTGGTTAACCTCCCTTTCAATATAGTGAATGCTTCTTCACACTCATCACTCCAAATAAACTTGACATCCTTGTGTGTCAATCTTGTCAGTGGTGCTGCTAGCTTAGAAAAATCCAAAGCAAATCTTTTATAGTATCCTGCTAAGCCAAGAAAACTACGTACTTCAAACACATTTTTTGGTCTTTCCCACTTAGTCACAGCTTCAATCTTAGATGGATCCACTTTAATTCCTTCTCCTGAGACTACATGTCCTAAGAATTGTACTTCAGTGAGCCAAAACTCACACTTACTCAACTTTGCATATAACTGATGTGCTCTCAGCAATGTTAATGTTGTTCTAAGATGTTCTTCATGTTCTTCTTTAAACCTTGAGTATATAAGGATGTCATCTACAAAGACTACTACGAACTTGTCTAAGTATGGCCTAAAGATACGATGAATAAGGTCCATAAATGCTGCTGGCGCATTAGTGAGACCAAATGGCATTACTACAAACTCAAAGTGTCCATAACGAGTACGAAATGCTGTCTTTGCTATATCCTCTTCTTTGATTCTAAGTTGGTGATAGCTTGAACGTAAATCAATCTTTGAAAAGTACTGAGCACCTTTCAACTAATCAAACAGATCCTCGATCCTAGGTAAAGGGTATTTATTCTTCACTATGACTCTATTCAACTGTTGATAATCAATACACAACCTTAATGAGCTATCTTTCTTCTTCACGAACAAAACTGGTGCACCCCATAGTGACGTGCTACATCGAATGACTCCTTGATCCTCTAGCTCATGTAGCTGCTTGTTTAACTCTTTCAGTTCTATAGGTGCCATTCGATAAGGAGCTATAGAAATAGGTGAGACACCTGGTTGAATCTCAATAGAGAACTCTATTTCTCTTCTAGGTGGTAAACCTGGTAACTCATGTGGAAACACATTAACAAACTCTTCTACAATGGGAATTCCTTCCGCAGATGGTGACTCTTGCACTCCTTCCATCATCTCCACATGATACAGAAAACTTCTAGCACTTGAATGACTAGTGCATCTCTCAGATAACATAAGTGGTTTTATAAAGATACGTGGTGCAGTAAAATGTATCATTTTACCTTCTCTAGAACGTAATGTAAAACGTTTAAGATAACAATCAAACTTAGCATGACAAGTTGATAACCAATCCATCCCTAGGATTATGTCATAGCCTGCCATGTTCATGACAACCAAATCAACTAAGAACTCATGCTTAGCTATATGCACTAAACACGATCTAGCCACACTGTTGACTTGAGTGCTACCTCCTACTGCATTAGCTACAACAAAACTCTCAGTGAGTTTCTCAGTTTTCAAACCTAACGATCATACAAGGATGATGCAATGAATGAATGCGTAGCACCAGTATTAAACAAAATCTTAGCCCAAGTGTTAAAAACTAGAAATATACCTTCAACATCTGCGTTGTCTGCATCTTGAGTTACTTGTACCGTGTTGAATGCCTTAGGCTGCTGGTTATTCTGCATCCTTGTTTAATTTGATGGTGCATTCCTCTGAGTGTTGTTCTGTTGATGTTGAGGCACAAATGGTTGTTGTTGTTTATTAGCAAGTTCAGGGCAAAACCTCTTGAAATGGCCTGGTTGCTTGCACTCAAAGCACACTGGTCCATATGGCCCTCCTTGTGCATTAGCCACACTGTCTCTCCTCTGAGTGGTGGTGTTGTTTCTCTGATATGGTGTGTTGTTCCTCCTGTTATTGTTGTTGTTACGATTCTCTCACCATGATGGCGTTCTCAAATCCTACTTGCCTCTTCCAAGTCTTTCTCAACAATTAGCTCTTTCCACAACCTCAACATAAGTGTTAATCCTTAACACTGATATCCTACTCTTGATAGCTAGTCTCAATCCTTCTTGAAACTTAAAGGCTTTCATCCTCTCATCTGCAATCATGAATAGTGAAAATCGAGGGAGCTCCTCAAACTTAGCTTGGTACTGTGCTACAGTCACTATGAGAAATGGGGGGATTAGTAACACTCTGATTAGCAACATTTATAATTTTAGCAGCACAAATAGCATGCTGCAAATTTACCAGCATATATATAATGTTGCTTTAAATGGGAAGTGTTGCATAGTTTAAGTGTAGAAATCATAATAACTCCTCAACACTTTGATA
>JAJJMA010153484.1:0-23377 GCA_023529015.1 Papaver nudicaule
TAGTGGTGCCTGGGTTTTATTCACGTAAGGATATTAGTTTAAAATGCATGCCACCCCGAGTTTGGTGTTGGACAGCCTCACAACGGTCGTCTGGGCGTCTGGGATATATTTTTTTCCCACTTTTTGTGATTACGAATAAAGGCTTTTGGCCTGTCTCCATAACCTCCATCTTTTCAGAACCATTGGTATTTATTACTTCAATGAAGTTCACATCTCTGCTAGTGTGGTGTGATGGTAAAGGGTTCTTCTGGATGTGAGGAGGCTTTGTTGCCCCTTATATAGTTATGCTTCCGTCTTCTATCAAATCTTCGATTAGATTCCTCAGGACCCAACATGATTCGGTATCATGACCGATATCTTGGTGAAGATCGCATGACTTGTTCTCATCAAATCCAGGATACCTGCGCCGGTCCGGCTTTGGATATCGGAGTTCCATCATATTTTCCTCCACTAACTTGGTAAGAGTTCACCCATTTTTGCATTTAAGTTGGAATGTACTCTATCCTTGCTCCATCTTCGTCTGACAGATGGTTCTTGTGGACTTCTTTCTTGCCGAAATGATCCAGTTGTTGGTGCTTTCCCCGTTGCCTTGATGTACATGGGTCTAGCGGGTGGTGGATTTACGTAGTTCACCTTTTTTTTTGTGGGTTTGGACCTACAGCAAAACCCGCATACGCACCGTCTTTCATTGCATCTTCTATGCATGTCCCTCTAAGTCGAAATTCAACCAGATCTTTAGGGCCAATTAAGCTTAGAAGTGCTCTATAGGATACGAAGAAGCTTGTGATAAACATTGCTAGATGTTCTTCTTCGGATGGTCGCTCGAACATCTCGAATAATTTTTTGTCCCATCGTGCCATCCAGTCGGTGAAGCTTTCGTGGGTTCCTCGTAGGAGAGCCTTTAGTTGTCGTAGAGCGACAGTATTTTTCGAGTTCTTGGTAAAATATTCGACTAATGAGTCGAGAATGGTTGTCTATGTAGAAATCTTGGATTTCTCCACATGCTGATACCAATCCAAAGCTATGCCTGTTAAGCTTTGATAGAACAAACATAACATCCAGTCATTTGTTAATCCTTTGGGTTTGAGGTAACTTAGATATAACCGGATGTGGGAACCCGGAGATCCTCGTCCGTCATATTTTTCCATCTTGGGAAACTTGACACCTGCAGGCAGATCTCCTTCGGGCGGAGTGTACCATACTTTACTGGTACGGCCGGTGTGGTCTTCAATCAATAATAATCTCGTCAGCACTTTTTCATGAGGTCTTCCATTTTTTGATTTGCTTTAGTGGAACCAGATGTTTCGCTTTCGTCCCCACCTTCCAGTGTCTCGTTCATCTTCTCTTTGCTCTTTCTTCGTTCGTTCCATCGTGTATGCCGGTCGGACCTTTTCCAGTTTCGGTATCTTTTGATTGTTGATGGGAGTTAGAGCCATTCTGGTTGTTTACCCTTTTTTCGGCTTCCATCTTTCTGAAGAACTTGGCTAATTGTTCTTCAAAGATATGTTTTATCTTCGAAATGCTGATGTTTTCAAGAATGTCAGAATCTTCCTGACCAAATTGTGAGTTAGGCATCTTTGTTAGCCTTCCGCCTTCCTTTCTTACCCAGCCACGCTCGTAGACTTTTTCCTTCGTTATGGCTGATTTTGATGATACGAATACCTGAAGTCACAAAACTTGTCGTGTAAACATAAGTAAAAATATAAGATAAAGAATCCCCTTGAATCAGTTTTCAAGTAAAATCTCTCAAGTGTCCCCAGTGAAGTCACCATTGTTGAAACCGATGGAACGCATCCAGAGGAGTCGGGTCCGTCTAGGGGTTCGGGATCTAGTTTAAGAGGGGTCACCTAAGTGTGCATAGATGTGTCCGGTCGTTCGTGAATATTTTAAACACAAACGATACAAAAATGGTTCGTTATTCAAGACTCAAGAGCTATATTCGGTAAATGATCTTTTTGAAGTCGCCACCTGACTAATGGGAACCAGGACCCAATTTTAGACTAGTTTGAATTCCTTCGAAAAAGACAAAATCTAGCCGTGACTTGCATGCTTACGGTCTGGTATCAGAGAGTCCGAGTAGGGGAGATTTTTGTACGGGATGGGAAGGTGTTAGGCACCCATCAACAGCCTAATTAGACGATTGGCCTCTACTTCAAAATTAAAGGGGGAATAATTTAGTCTAATTTGTACAAATGCTTATTTTTGGATTACAGGTTTACACAACGAGATTTATTTATATGCGTCCTTCATGCAAAATGGAAGACCATTGCTTAAAGGAAACCCACGATATTATCTAGTGGCAATATAAAGGTTGTGAATTTCGCTCACAAAGTTACATGTGTGTTCTAATATGAGAGGGGAAGACCACTCAACTCATATTTAGATTAACCCACACGGTCTATAAATGATGTGAGGTTAATTAATAACATTCTTATATTAAGAGAAATGCGTATATTAATATGGGGAATTTTAGAGCAAGAGGGGAAGACCACTATACTCACGCTTAGATTCGCTCGCAAAGATGATTGAAATGTTAGATGCAAATTTTTGGGTACGTTCTGGTGGATATGAGTGGGGATAACCGCTCTACTCATACAAGAGTACACCACATGAGATAATGCGAGCTAATAAATGTTAAATAGATATGTCAATATATACGTGTGACCTTAATACATAATGGATGACCATTTGTGCATATTTAGGTTCGTCCACAGTGTCTAACGGAAAAGATAATTAAGCAAGACTTTTCGTAATAGTAATTTCAAAAATAAGACGACATATATTTTAACGCAATTCTAACGTGCGATGGAAGACCATTTTACTCACAATTAGAGTAATTCATAGTGAGGCGAACATAGTTCAACTGTATACCTTGAATACAATACCTGGGTTTGGAGAGATTTCTAAACTATTACCCCTTTTGGTTTCTCAGTAAGTATGCTAAAAGTAACTAAAGTACCAGCAATTTAATGCCAATCTCTTAAGAACTTAAAGACAATACTTGATTTATTGCTCTAATATTTTCCTTATTTTTTCTTTGGAAAAATATTTGGCTATTAACTAATGGAGACTTGAGAAAGCATGAGCTTCCATTTTTGGAATGAAAATGATTGCTTCTATTAGATTGTTTTTCCTCTTTGGATAACTTGGTAGTGTGGTTTTGGAGTGAGTGTTCGAAATTGGTATTCGAATGAGATGTCTTTTCTTTTTGAATGGTTTTCTTTCCATTTTGGGAGAAGCTATTTATAGTGTGGGAAAATGTCGATTTTTGGGAGTAGAAATGTTTTAAAAAAAGATGAAGTGGGAGACAAAGTATTATGGTTTGAGAAAAATGGGTAATTTTTTTTATCAAAGAGGTGGATTAAATTTGAGGGGTGTGGCTCGAGGGAACAATTGGAATTCTCAAAAGAATTTTTCTTTTTTAATTTTATTTTATTTCTTTTGAGATGTTAAAAAGTTGTATGCATTGTTGTTGGGAGGATAATGAAAATGGGGTGTTAACGGATGGTTTTATTTTCCTGTTTGAGTAAGGAAATGTTGGGTAATGGGTGTGTGGCTCGAGGATAGTTGGGTGAGATACATGGATGATTTTCTTTTCCTCTTTGGGAAAGGAAACAATGGGTAGTGGATGAAGGATTATTTATTTATTTTCTTTTGTTTTGTAGTGCTAAAAGAGGAATGAAAGTGACATGGTAATAGGGGTGAAAGTGAGATGATATAGAGTAATCTAATGAAGCAGATAATGTTATCTGGTTTGAAGGCATTTTTTTTTGCGTCCGGCTTCAGAGGGCTATTCCTGTATCCGGCTCTAAGAGGACTTTCTTTGCGTTGGGTTCCAGAGTATAAGCACGATAATTTATTACTGGTGCAAAATTGGGTGTTAACACCATCTATTTATGGTATTCAATTAGGAATACGTTTTTGTTTCTCAAGTTTCGTTCCATTGGAAAGCTATGCTTGTTGTGCAGTAATCATCTTCTTTTTCTTTTGTTGAGGTCTTTGGACTTTGTACATATGTTTCTTCTATAATACATCTTTTATTCTGAAAAGAAGAAAGAAGAAGTTATATACACATGAATCCAATTTGACTTGTAGTTATTGTTAAAATAAAATTTCTACGCATTGGATATGATTTGTAGCTAAAAAACCTAACTTTGTAAAAAAAATTAACACACGTGTAAAATCCTCAAAGAATAAGTTTTATTAAAATCTTCGCCTAGAAATTCTTTAACCTAATATTAGAGATGCTCTTAAGTTTCTGACTTAATTTTATAATTTATTTTTCCACTATCAGATGAAACTTATGTACTTTGAATGGTCATGATCCAATAGTACGGATTATTTTGTTTTATATGAATTGATAACTACTTGTTAGAATTGGTGCCCCTCTATATCAATCGAGGTTGATAAGTCGAATGCTAACGAAGAAGATTTTTGGGCCTTCTAAGTAATAAAAGACCGAAAAGGGCTTCTGGTCCTTGGTTTAATTAAAAAAAAAAGGGGGGGGGGGGGGAGATGCACTGAAGTTACATACCATTGTCTGCCATATATACTAATCAAAAGGGGCGAAAGTAAGCTTTCCGACCCTTAATACATAATCTAAGATTAACTTTGTTGCCTGCATGCAACTTAGTTGGAGTTGTTTTAATAAGAGCTAAAAATATTTCTATCGATTTTAAATTACAATTATTGTATGATTCAATTGACGTCTCCACTGTATTGTCATGGAAACCGCTTTCTCTTATAGTTCCTCTCTCGATCGTCTCCGACGTGATGGAAACTCCTTGTTTCTTGGCAGTTTCGTACATGATCGGAAACTATTAGAGTAATGCCACCTTTCTTATTTGTATTCATTACAACTGGTACATTTATTTCTAAAACCATTATTTATACATTAACAACTGTAGGAGAGTTCGGGATGTTAATCTCGTCCTCACAGCATCAATTTTATTAACCCTTATATTTTTTTGTGACTAAAGAGGTTATTGCGTTTCATGTTATTTGGGGCCTTCTTTTCCTAAAGACTAAATTGCATCTTGACTTCCAAGCCCCCCATATCATGGTTGCCAAAATTTCAAGCTAGACTAACACATCATTTCACCGAGTATCCCTACTAATATACCAGTCATACATTCAATATTGGAGCTCATGCTTCCCTTCACAAAAGAAATTTCAAGTTTCAAACGTTGGAAAATAGATAAGAAACACATTTCATAAAGAGGCGAGTTAGATTTTCTTCCTGCTTCCCACGATTTATGATGCAAATATTATTTATGTAAGGCATGATCTAAGCAATTCTCCAATTTTTAACAGTTAAGAGTGAGCACATTTCCAAAGGAAAATCCTTATCTTCGGTATGATGTTTATTTTCCAAATTCTTCCACACTTTCTACTTTCCTGATGGTCTACAGGTAGTCCTTTCTGCGCATTAACTACTTATATAGAGATTTTATATTAGAATTCTCGTTCTTCTCCAAATTCCGGTTGACATCATATTTTTTTTATCTGCATTAATTGTAATTGTTGAGGTTCTTGTAATTGTCTTAACATCAAAATAATTTTGCAGTGTCCTAGTTCGCGAAATGTTCAGTCACTGTGGAACTCAGAAGAAATCCGAGTTTCTGGTTTGAGAACCGGTTCGTGAACCGTGCGCCTGTCAGATTTCGTCAAATCTGGATTCCGCTGGAAGTTCTGGGCTGACCAGGACTTAGACGTGTATACGTCCTCAGCTGTAATCCATGGACTCTTTGCTCAAGAGTACTCCTTTAGATTCATCCATATCCAACTAACGATTTGCAAGCAAACCATTGTAATGGACACATGGCACCGAATCTATCTCATTCATTCTTGTACTCACAGTATTTGTGGGACACAAACACTGGTCATGACACAAGGCCACGTTAGACAAGAATACGATCTCAATTGGTATTATCACTACTAAAGTAGTCGACTATATTTCGAAAGAATAGAGAAAGTAGAATAGAAGAATTTCCATAAAGTCATAACTCCTACTAACCTTTTGTCGATGAAGAATAATTGATGTCTTTGTCTTCACAGTCTTCGTCTTTAAGGTCTCTACTACTTTGTCTATATCCCAATTCCGAAATCTAAACTCTAGTAGGCTAAATTAAGAATTGAGTTTTGGCACCTAAAACTGACAACTAGCTTGACATACCAACGCTAGTTGGTTTGACCAGACAATGTCCTAACACATACAACTTTCTAACCCATTTCCTTGTTCCGTGAAAACTTCAAACCAACATCCACAGTGTTTTAGGGTGAAAATGAATGTACTGCAAAAGAGTAATTTTAGTTAGAGAGATCAAAATCGAACAAATCTAGCCTAAACCAAGACAATGGCCGTTCCAGATTTGCTTGGCTCACAGACGAGGAGATAGGTTGGTCTCAGGGAGGGAAACAGAGAAAGAATCAGGTATTTCTTGGTGAAAAATAGTATTGTGTATGGTTTCTGAACACCTTAGAAAATTGGAATTGTCGGTGACAACCTGACTTCTCTAAAGTTTGCAAGGATTTCCAGTAAGTGTAGATTTTTGCTGTTGTTGATAACGTAGCTTGCTCTGGTTGTCCTTGGAAAATAGACGATGACATCTATTTATAGTATGTTCATAAATACACTGATCTCTCGTTAGTCGTGGAGGAAAATGGTAAAGTGGAGATAGTGGGATCATGGGGTAAATTCCGTAAAAGTAGCCTAACCGCCTGTCACGCACACTACCCATTACGCCAACGTTTCCACAAACATAACTTCTTTCTGAGTGGGTGTCACGCCACAACTGTCGTAGATCGTCGGACCAAAATACTACTCCCTCCGTTCCAATTTACTTGAGGGTTGGTTTTGTACACTTGCTTTACACTTGCTAAAATTGATATTTTTCCACAATTTTTTTAACAACACCCAAGAATTATATCTTCTACGTTACATTTCCAAACTCAAATGCATTGATTTTATTAAGAAATTTATGAAATCATACTAATTGTAGCAAGTGTAAAGCAAGTGTATCAAAACCAAAACCCTCAAGTGAATTGGAACGGAGGGAGTAATGTATATCCCCCCATCTGTGACACGTTTTGACATCTCTTGTGAGTTTGCTTACACTAAGTCTATGTTGAATATTTTATTGAGAATAAAATACTGCCATCATTGAGTATTGGACCGTAAAAAATAGAAAGTACTCAAGTATTAAGTGTGAGATGCCTTATGTGGTGATATAAAGAATACAGGCTCAGGAAATGTCGTAGGCTAGCTCTCCCAGGCTAGCTCCGTCCTAGGTTGCTTCGTCTTAGGCTAGCTCCATCCCAGGCATACCAAAAGTTTGCCAAGGCCAATATTAGGTATTGCCACAGACTGGCGTTGTCAAGATTTTGACAAATAGAATCGTAGCCGACAGGTAGATGCAGTGCCGTAGGCTGACGCTACTCAAACATAAAATTTTTAGAGTCTGGCGCTAGGCCGAGCCGGCATGGGCAACCATAGGCATGTGCTGCCAGAAAAGATACTGACGCCTTGCATTATTTATTTATTTATATTATAATTTGCGTCAGCCGCAGGTTGGCGTTATCATCCGTTGTGGCAGCGCCATAGACTGGTGCTCACGAATCAAAGTGGTTTGTACACCCACGAATCATCCTTTCGGAGACCAAAGTAGCTGCAGTAGTCCTGCTCTTTTGGCCAAGTAGTGATTCGTACTAAGTTTCTGAGACCAATGAGGTCTATCCCAGTAGGGAATAGTCTAAGGTAAACTATAGTCTTTGGAGACCAACGTGGTCTAATCCGGTATTCACAAAGACCAATGTGGTGCCATTTGCTATGTTAGACTCATTTTTCGAACACGGGGATTACATTGTGATTCGACCCGTTACTCCTTGTTGAGTATTTTGTAACATGTGCAGTATTATTTATTTAGAGAATATTGTGTGGAACAATATAAAGGGATAGTTTTACTATTTTACTCATATGTCAAATTAAAATCCACCATCTACACGCAATACTTAAAATATACCTCATAATCCACTTCACAGCTAGCCAGTGTTTCTTCCCTGGATTTTGCATATATATACTAACCATACTAACTGCTTGTGAAATATCACGCATAATGCATACCATTGCATACATAAGGCTCCCAACAACACTTGCATATGGTATTTCAGCCATTAACCTTAGATCATCCACCGTTTGTGGTGACTGTTCAACACTCAACTTAAAGTGTCGAGTAAGAGGTTGGGTTACCGGCTTAGATTTGTCATCTAAACCAAAACGCCTCAATACCTTCTTCAAATAATTCTTCAACTTCTCCTTTGAGTCTTGATGTGTTCATTAAACTCTTGTTGATGAATCCGTAGTCAGCAGCTACAACATATCCAGCTCAAACAACCATAAAGGTACGCTTAAGCTTACATGGGTTAGTATGCTCATCCCACATGTTGTTTGTGCGTAAGAGTAAGAATCTGAGCAAACTTTTGGTGTATCAAAACTTTTAAAGTGATTCTACTCATTCTTGATACGAAGCTTCTTCTCAGCTTTAATTACTCCCCCTTACTTGATACTTTGTGAAAAGCACAACAAGTAAGCACATGATGTTCTCCCCCTATGGTTATGCACCTTAATGCACCACAAGAACAAGAAGCATATGTATTCTCCCCCTATTTGTCACAAAAATATGACAAAGTAGTTCGAGACTAGGGTTTCATACACCTATGATAACAGGTGAAGCTAAGTACTCGCATATCAAGTGTAAAGATGGTATACTTAGGTAATCTGAACAAAAAGATTCCTGAGTTCTCACCTTATGGAGACATATAGATACACTTTCTCCCAATATTCCACATCCACACTCCCCAAAAAGATTTGTTATTAAGCGCAAGTTCAAGATAAGAACTCTCCCCCGTGTGGTGTCATCCATTAAAGAACAACTGACAAAGACGAACATGGATAAGAACAATTGAATGTTATCCAGTTTTGCTTTGTTATTAATCTCTTTTCCTTAGCCAATTTTTTCGAAAAACGAGTTTATGATTTCGAGTTTGGAAAACTTCTAGAAATCATACAACCAAATGTTTCTTAATCGTGAGAAAAAGCATAACTTTTGTAAATAGACACAGCTTTACGTCACTATTGAAGCAATGGAAAAAGCTATGTATTGCAATAAGATTGAGGTAGACAAACCAAGTATTGCAAACATCATTAATAACATCTAAAAAGAACTTTTATTAATGAAATAAAGTAGTACATGCTTGAAAAACTCTAAAAAGCATGAAAAGGCAAACTACTTAACCATATGAAGACACGAATAAAGTTGTATGACCTCAACTTTTGCCTTCATCATCTCGAGATATGACCTCATCAAAGAAGTCATCTATGATGTGCTTATTTCTAGCTTCCTTTTCAGAAAGACCAGTTAGAGCACGTAACAATGATGTATAATGAGTATAGCTTTTCCTGAAGCGTTGGGCTTTGTCTTCATGGAATAAAGCTTTCTTCCTTTCGTAATCGATTTTATACAGAAAGTACTTCCTCAATTGTGTGTATCCATCAATTGTTTTTCTCGAGTTAATAGCTTGAGTCTCTGGATCAGGATACTTGTGGAGATAATCCAAAGTTTCTGCAGGAGTCCTCTTTCTCTTGCCTGAAATCCCTTCACAGAGGTCAACTTTCACAGCTTCACTTTTACAACTCCTCGTAACACTTGTAGGATAAGCCATCTTGTTTATGACTTACTGGATGTATGAACGAGATATATATATATATATATCTTTCAAGAGGAGTGAGTTTTAGTTGATCTGAAAGACTTAGGGGAATCTTCCAGATTTTTGCGACAGAACCGGTTCGTGAACCGCTTCGCAAACCAAAACTCTCTGAAGTCTGTCAGACAGAGTTTATCAGTCCGAAACAAAATTTCCATGGAGTAATTTCAACTTTGAAAATATGTTTTATAGTATTTCTACTAGCGACTTGAACAACCACCATACCAGGAATGAATTCCTGATATCAACTGCATGCCTCACACATACAAGTCTTAGTGTGAGGATGCATCCTCTAACTGCGGTTAAGCAGTTGGAGTGTGAGTACTAGACTCACACGGGGTGTTGATTGTAGAGTGGTTGCTAGAGAATGATTCGGGTTGAGAGTTTTTCTTACCCTTGTCATTTCCTCTTGAACTTTCCACGTTTTTCAACGCTCCCTTGAATTCCTTCAGGGCTTGGTTCATTCTATCCATATCGGCTTGAAGCTTGTATACAGCTTTCCTATTTCCCTTAAGGAGCCGACACCTTCCCTGGACATGTCCAGATTTGCCACAATACTGGCATTTCTTGGAAGGATTTTTATCCTGAGGTTTAGCTTTCTCAGGTACACCTTTATGTTCTTCATTAGATGGAGGACTGGATCCATCCACTATGAAAGTACTGTTCTTGGTGTATGTGTAAGTTCCCAAAAGCTTTTTGACCAAATAACATTGCTGCTACTTTATCTGAGCTACCAGATAGCCTTTGGAGATCATCCTTTAGGGTATCAATTTCTTTATCCTTTAGGGATAAAGTTGAGGAGAGATCATTACTTAATTTCTTAAGTTCTTGATCTTTCAGGAGAAGGGTTTTCTCTACCTTTTCAAGATCGATTTTAGATGATATTTTTCTTGAACAAGGTTCTCGCTCTTGTCGATCAACTGATGAATTAAAATATTTTTCAAATCATCATGTTTAGATCGTTCATCTGAAGTCTCTGCCATTAAAGCAGTTTCTCCATGATCTAATTCGAATTCATGCTGGTCAGGCATATCATCGAATAGAGCGGAGAGAGCATTATCCCTTTTGAAGTATTCCTTACTACGGCAAACGTCTTTCATGTGTCCAAAGCCTCGACACTTGAAACATTGCACTTCAGCTATATCATCCTCATCCCTGTCAGGATTAGGTTTCAAAGCTGGTAAGGGTCTTCTACCCCTGAATTGCCTGTCTCTTCTAGATCTGAGAAGATCTTTCAGCTGCTGTGTAATCAGAGACAGTTCAGTGTCCACTTCTTCATCGTCAAGGTCTTCGCACTCATCATCCCAAGACGATTTCTGTGGTGAGGAGGTGCACGGAGTGCTCACGGCCTCAAAAGCGATAGATTTGGGGTTATCTTTTCGCTCATGATCGAAGATCTTTAGCTTAGCTACAAGGTCACTTCTTGTTATATCTAAGCCATGCATCTCCTAGATGGCATGTTTCTTGGATTCGTACCTTGAGGGTAATGACCTCAGAATTTTACTCACAGTGTCCCTTTCGGAATAGCTTTACCATAGGTGTGACAGGCATTTACTATCTCAGACAATTTGTGATTAAATTCCTCAAAGGTATCATCCTCAAGCATTCGAAGGTTTTCCCAGTCAGACATGAGGTTTTGAAGTCTAGCTTCTTTCTCTGTTGTATTTCCTTCGAATACGTTCCTTAATCTTTTCCAAGCCTCGTGAGAGGTTTCACATGTAGCTATGTGATGGAAGAGATCAGGTGTAACTGCATGATTGATAGCATTAAGTCCATCATAGTTTTGCTTAGCGGTGAGTGTTTCCACATCTGTTTAAACCGCTATGTCTTTGGGAACAGTTTTACCGTCAATTTCAACAGTTGGTGGTATATATTCCTTCACGACATAAACCCAAGTTTTGAAGTCTCGGGCTTGCAAAAACGAAGTCATTGCAGTCTTCCACCATAGGTAATTTGTGCCATCGAACTTTGGTGGTACGTTACAAGCTCTTACGCTTTGATCCATGACTCACAAGCCTAGATAAACACAGACAGTTACGTCTTTAATGTGTTCACCTGCTCTGATACCAATTGAAAAAGGAGGGGTACCGAAATACAACCAACTTTTTGTTTGGGCTCGTGAGTCTTATGGTTTAAGTTTGTACGATATCAAAAATCAATATCCAAACCTAGATAACCGGAGTTGTGATCTTGGGGATCAACTCGACAAAGTTGGGACTTTGGAGTTACTCTACGGTTATTGAATAACGTACTACTTGGTGCTTTAATTATATAATCAGAGATATAATGCGGAAAGTAAAAGCACACAAGACACCAGAGATTTTTTTAACGAGGAAACTGCCTTGCAGAAAAACCTCGGGACCTCGTCCAGATTGAACACCGCCCAGTACAAACTGACTACAAACACTAGCCTACTATAAGTCTTCGGTCTGGGATGTAGCAAAGACCAACTCCATCCCTCCAAGCGAATTGGCTACTGTCGCACTCCTTACGTGTCTAGATCCCCCACAGATCTTCACGCACTTGATTCCCCCAGCTGACGTCCTTTACAGGCCTAGGAGTTGCTTTGACCGATGTCAAAGGCTTGTGTCAGCAATACTGGCTTTGCAACCTAATTGTTGACGTATGGTCTAACTGTCCTCTATCAGTTACCACACACAAGTTTACTTCCTTCGGATGATTAAATCCAGGTCATAAGGAAATCTACTTAACAAATCAGGGCTGACAAGCAAACCGAGTAAGCTATGCCCAATTTTTCTCTACCTCAGTTATACACGAAGAATCACTTAAGAAACTTGTATAAATGGAGCTAACTAGGTCTTACAACACCGAGTGCAGCCATGCAATGCTACCTTTAAACCCTGTGTGTAACATATCAGTTTTTGAATAGTCGTATAGCAGAAGAGACGGACTATGGAATAGACAAGAACGTGATCAGGTTACCAAGGTTACAGGTTAATCCGATTTCAACCAAATATGGTCTCAATCTCCTACCTGTGCTTCCCAACTCTCAAGAGAAGTCTTTTATAGTCGTAGGGAGTTCCCAGAGGAGCTGCAACCTATAGAGGATGACTATACCACAACAAGCATTCACCGAAGTGAAAAGAGTTTACGCTACCTTCCCTAAGGACCTTCACGTATGATTGATGCTTGCGGTATTTGTCCGTAGACACCTCTATTTATAGCATTCAATAAGATAGGTTGCTTTGGAATAAAACAATCAATTACTTGTCCCACAAGTTAAGGAAACCCTAAACTTGATAACCAAGTAATATAGATTAATCTCAATTGGAATTCTTTTTATCATTTATCTGCCAAGTGTTTTGTTAACTCAAAAACACTTCAAGATAGAATCCAACAGACTAGAGATAATCTTATCTTATTGACTCATTGAGGATCGTTAGATGGAACACAAAATATATTATGTGATATACAAGTCCACCTAAGAGATAAAGGAGTTTAGAGTTTGACCCAAGTGAAATTCTGAAAGAATATCCACTAAATCCGACACCAGCAAAGTAACCAACATTGGGTTCGCGTCCTAGTTCGCGATATGTTCAGTCACTTTGGAACTCTGAAGAAATCCGAGTTTCTGGTTTGCAAACCGGTTCGTGAACCGTGCGCCTGTCAGATTTCGTCAAATCTGGATTCCGCTGGAAGTTCTGGGCTGACCAGGACTTAGACGTGTATACGTCCTCAGCTGTAATCCATGGACTCTTTGCTCAAGAGTACTCCTTTAGATTCATCCATATCCAACTAACGATTTGCAAGCAAACCATTGTAATGGACACATGGCACCGAATCTATGTCATTCATTCTTGTACTCACCGTATTTGTGGGAACAAACACTGGTCATGACACAAGGCCACGTTAGACAAGAATACGATCTCAATCGCTATTATCACTACTAAAGTAGTCGACTATATTTCGAAAGAATAGAGAAAGTAGAATAGAAGAATTTTCATAAAGTCATAACTCCTACTAATCTTTTGTCGATGAAGAATAATTAATGTCTTCTTTGTCTTCACAGTCTTCGTCTTCAAGGTCTCTACTACTTTGTCTATATCCCAATTCCGAAATCTAAACTCTAGTAGGCTAAATCAAGAATTGAGTTTTCGCACCTAAAACTGACAACTAGCTTGACATACCAATGCTAGTGGGTTTGACCAGACAATGTCCTAACACATACAACTTTCTAACCCATTTCCTTGTTCCGTGAGAACTTCAAACCAACATCCACAATGTTTTAGGGTGAAAATGAATGTACTGCAAAACAGTAATTTTAGTTAGAGAGATCAAAATCGAACAAATCTAGCCTAAACCAAGACAATGGCCGTTCCAGATTTGCTTGGCTCACAGACGAGGAGATAGGTTGGTCTCAGGGAGGAAACAGAAAAAGAATCAGGTATTTCTTGGTGAAAAATAGTATTGTGTATGGTTTCTGAACACCTTAGAAAATTGGAATTGTCGGTGACAACCTGACTTCTCTAAAGTTTGCAAGGATTTCCAGTAAGTGTAGATTTTTGCTGTTGTTGATAACGTAGCTTGCTCTGGTTGTCCTTGGAAAATAGACAATGACATCTATTTATAGTATGTTCATAAATACACTGATCTCTCGTTAGTCGTGGAGGAAAATGGTAAAGTGGAGATAGTGGGATCATGGGGTAAATTCCGTAAAAATAGCCTAACCGCCTGTCACGCACACTACCCATTACGCCAACGTTTCCACAAACATAACTTCTTTCTAAGTGGGTGTCACGCCACAACTGCCGTAGATCGTCGGACCAAAATACTACTCCCTCCGTTCCAATTTACTTGAGGGTTTTGGTTTTGATACACTTGTTTTACACTTGCTAAAATTGGTATTTTTCCACAATTTTTTTAACAACACCCAAGAATTATATCTTCTACGTTACATTTCCAAACTCAAATGCATTGATTTTATTAAAAAATTTGTGAAAACATACTAATTGTAGCAAGTGTAAAGCAAGTGTATCAAAACTAAAACCCTCAAGTGAATTGGAACGGAGGGAGTAATGTATATCCCCCCATCTGTGACACGTTTTGACATCTCTTGTGAGTTTGCTTAGACTAAGTCTATGTTGAATATTTTATTGAGAATAAAATACTGCAATCATTGAGTATTGGACCGTAAAAAATAGAAAGTACTCAAGTATTAAGTGTGAGATGCCTTATGTGGTGATATAAAGAATACAGGCTCAGGAAATGTCGTAGGTTAGCTCTGTCCCAGGCTAGCTCCGTCCTAGGTTGCTTCGTCCTAGGCTAGCTCCATCCCAGGCATACAGAAAGTTTGCCAAGGCCAATATTAGGTATTGCCACAGACTGGCGTTGTCAAGATTTTGACAAATAGAATCGTAGCCGACAGGTAGATGCAGTGCCGTAGGCTGACGCTACTCAAACATAAAAAATTTAGAGTCTGGCGCTAGGCCGAGCCGGCATGGGCAACCATAGGCATGTGCTGCCAGAAAAGATACCGACGCCTTGCATTATTTATTTATTTATATTATAATTTGCGCCAGCCGCAGGTTGGCGTCATCATCCGTCGTGGTAGCGCCATAGACTGGTGCTCACGAATCAAAGTGGTTTGTACACCCACGAATCATCCTTTCGGAGACCAAAGTAGTTGCAGTAGTCCTGCTCTTTTGGCCAAGTAGTGATTCGTACTAAGTTTCGGAGACCAATGAGGTCTATCCCAGTAGGGAATAGTCTAAGGTAGACTATAGTCTTTGGAGACCAACGTGGTCTAATCCGGTATTCACAAAGACCAATATGGTGCCATTTGCTATGTTAGACTCATTTTTCGAACACGGGGATTACATTGTGATTCGACCCGTTACTCCTTGTTGAGTATTTTGTAACATGTGCAGTATTATTTATTTAGAGAATATTGTGCGGAACAATATAAAGGGATAGTTTTACTATTTTACTCCTATGTTAAATTAAAATCCACCATCTACACACAATACCTAAAATATACCGCATAATCCACTTCACAGCTAGCCAGTGTTTCTTCCCTGGATTTTGCATATATATACTAACCATACTAACTGCTTGTGAAATATCACGCCTAATGCATACCATTGCATACATAAGACTCCCAACAACACTTGCATATGGTATTTCAGCCATTAACCTTAGATCATCCACCGTTTGTGGTGACTGTTCAACACTCAACTTAAAGTGTCGAGTAAGAGGTTGGGTTACCGGCTTAGATTTGTCATCTAAACCAAAACGCCTCAATACCTTCTTCAAATAAGACTTTTGAGAAAGACATACAACGCTCATCAGGGACGGACTTAGCTGGGGGCTAAGCCAGCTATAACCCGTCCCAAAATTCTTCCAATTTTTTTTAGGTATTGATATTAGGTAGTTTTTTAAAGTTAGCCCATGAAGAAAAAAATGTTTTGCCCAAGA
The DNA here is from genome assembly GCA_023529015.1 of Papaver nudicaule. Lineage (NCBI taxonomy): Eukaryota > Viridiplantae > Streptophyta > Magnoliopsida > Ranunculales > Papaveraceae > Papaver > Papaver nudicaule. The sequence goes on from JAJJMA010153484.1 coordinate 16,198, forward strand.
CTAATAGCCCAATAACAATTCATAGCCCAGTAAAATTTAAAGCTTGTAGGGTTGTACGCTTGTGGTGCTGGAAAAAATCCCTTTTAACTGGATTGTCCTAAGAAGCCTACCCGCAATCTCAACTCTTTCCGCCTTACATAAACCCCACTAATTAGTGTACCATATGTAACTGCATCTGGTTCGTACCCATTAGATCTCATCACATGAACAATATTTCTAGCATTATTTATATTTCCATCTATACAATATTGAGTGAGTAGTGAATTATAGGTAAATTTGTCAGGTTTAGGACCTTCCAAAATTATAGTTACAATTTGTAATATTGTTCTAACAAATATACACAATTAAGTTATGTTCGTCTAGTTAAGATACCGGGAAAAAATTCTGACGGCTGGCCGCCTAATCGGCGCCACGTTTCACCACAAAAATTTCAGCTCGTCCCAACTAAAATTCCTGGGTCCGTCCCTGTTGCTCATATTCCTATATCTCTCAGTTACCTTTCAAAATTGAGAAGAAATCTAAGAAAATTTTTACGGGGAGAAAAAAAAGATAAGAAGAAGATGAGTTGGGTCTTCCTCCTTTCATATGATCCCCGGTGCACCAACTGATACCTTGCTTCAACGCCCCTATTAGAAATGATTGAATTGATCAGATCGCTTCGATCGCCTCATCCAACTTTCTATATTCAGTTCTTTAGCAGCTACCCCTTCGTCAAAGCTTAAAAAGGGAGACGCAATTCTTGGTCCTCGTGCCACATAAAAGTGTAATGGAGTAGCATATCCAGCTAGAGGAGGTGGAATTCTCTCACAGAAAGGGGGAAGGCCCGATCTACCACAGGCCTTCGTTTGCCGCAACTTTCATAGGCGCTTCACCTCAACAAGCAAGGGCTCCTAGCGCTCAAGCTGTTGCGCTTTAGCACGCCCTTTTGGTTCCGCTTGTTATGAAGATAAGTGGGTCACTGGAATTTAATTAGCAAAGCGTCTTTAAAAGCGATATTTGTATAAGGCTTAAATTTTTCATTTGAAACACATGAATGTAGGGTCGGGGCCCTTAGTTCCACGGGTTAGTTGGGTAAAGAAAACTCCCTTCCTTGTTCAAGCTTTCATTAATGGTTCTATACCATGGTTTGTGAGACAAAGATGGTTGGCACCGTGTGATTCATATGACTGTATTCGTTTTGAACACACTTATAGAGAAATCAACTTCGCCGCTGACACTATGGCTAAGCATGGATGCAATCACTTTAACAAACACATGCACTCTCTTCCGCTGCTATAACCTATTCATTAAATAGCGTTATCGCTCAAGATTATGGTTTTTGGGTATCCAAGCAATTAATCGGGGAAGAGGGGCCGCCTATCGAGCCGGTAGCTTCTGGTCTTGTGGGGGCCCATAACCGATTCTTTTTTTGTATAAGTTTTTTTGCCTGAAAAACACAGTACCGTCTCTGGGTACTTTCGTAGTGCTCGAGATCAAAATCAGACAAGACAAGCCTAAACAAAGTCAATGGTCGTTCAAGTCTTGATTTGGTCACAGAGAGGATAGAGGTTGATCTATGGAGGGAAACAGTGAAAGAAAGTTGAGATCAGGTTGAGGATGTGTGTTTCTGGGTGTGAGAGTTCAAGATCTCCGTCATGAGGGTGACTGGAAATCTCCAAGGCTAGAAGTGTGGTGAATACTCAGGTATGTGTGCTGAGGTTCTGGTTGTTCTTCTTCCTTGGAAGATAGAGGAAGCCTCTATTTATAGTGTTGAACTCACCCTGATCTCTCGACAGAGAAGGTGGAAGTCGTGGAAGAGTGGAGGACGTGAGATGTGCTCTGTAACTGCTAGAGTCGTGTAGAACGTGTCCACTCAGCACCACTTTCTCGTAAATGTCCACTTTCTCGTAAATGTCCCCCCCCCCTGTGTGATGTTTTGATATCTCATGCAGTGTGCAGATATTGCATGGTTGTGTTGAGTTTAAACAACGTTGTATGGCCATGTCTCTATGGCCGGTGTGAGTGTGGAGCTAGAAGCACATGGTGTGGCTTTACAACAACAACCTTGGCCATTGGCCGAGGCTAAGAATTCATGGTGCCATGAATATGACACCATGGCCTGGTGGCCACGACCTTGGACACGGGCCAAGGTCAGATCTTGTGGCGCCATGAATCATGGCGCCACCGTGTTGGAGCTATGGCCTTGGCCACTGGCCAAGGCCAGTTTTGTATGGCGCCATGGCCTTGGCCACTGGCCAAGGTCAACTTTTGTGGCGCCAATGGTTTATGGCGCCATGGCCTAGGGGCCACTGGCCAAGGCCAATTTTCTTGTGGCGCCATGAGTATGGCGCCACGGCTTCGAGGCCAAGGCCAATCCTTTCGTGGCGTTTTTAGGCCACGCCACTTCGACTATGGCTTGCTTGTACACTTGTGCTATGACGTATTTTAGGTCATGGCGTGCTTATCCATGGTATATTAGACCATTCTGTGTTTAGATTGTGGCCTGCCTAAGTGTGTTTTGGTTGTTGTATGCTTCTCAGAGAGCTCTGGACAGGCCTAGAATCTCGATGTTTCTGAGGTTTTCATTGAGACTCAGGTGTCGAGTCATATTTTAAGAGGAAATCCATGAGGATGCGTCTTTGTTAACTCTCCACCATATACCAGTGAGCATTTCAGTTCTGATGTTGAGGAATTCGAGGCGATGTCGACATGAAGTAAATTGATGGGTTTATGAGTTGGTGGGGTTATTAGCACTGCACTATGATATTATTCTCTCCACCGGGAGTTATAAGAGAGAACTCATAGAGAGTATATTCAGCTCGCAGAACAGGTTGTATTCTGAGATGTAGAGATGTGCCTGAGTAGGCGATTGCCTTTTGGCAAGGCATAACTAAAGAGTAGTTTTACATTTTTGTCCCTCTTCCATTTTTCACCATCTACATTAAGTCCCCTGGTTAGTGTGGAACTGGAGTATTTCCTCCTTAAAGAAATTGAATGGCGTATTAACAGTAATGTTTCCAGAGCAGTATTTTCTCTTTCTTTTTGATTTATTCTCTTAATTGTGTTTGTTAATCCTTGTTCGTCATTGTTGATGGTGGTTTTTTGGCGAGGAGGTCAAAGGAGTAATTTCGCATCAATTTCTGGCATCCTGGAATAGCTCGAGATAAGGTATGAATTTATTTTACAATAGGGATAAGATATTTGGTTGCCATTAGCCATATTTTAATATCTCACGACCCTAGCCTAGTAGCATGGTCCATATCCCTAGCCTATACGTAAAAATACCTACGCATGCGCATTAGCCTAGCTCGTGCTCGAGCCAAACCCTAGCCAATTCACGGCCACTCCTTGCCTAATCCTTGGAGTCCCACGCCATCTTCCTTGCCTACCTCTTGGATGCCCACGGCAATCCCTAGCCTAATCCTTGGATGCCCACAGCATTCTCCTTGCCTTAGTCCTTGGAGGCCCACGGCCATTCCCTGCCTTAGCCTTTGGATATCCACGCCATTAGCTCGCCCTAACTTTGGATATCCATGCCATTAGCGTGCCCTAACCTTGGATATCCACGTTTATTAGCTTGGCCTGATTTTTGGGTGCCCACGACCACTCCTTGGCCTGATTTTGGATGCCCACGGCCATCCTTGCCTTTAGTCTTTGGGTGTCCACGTCTAGCAGCTTGCCTTGGCTTTTGGATGCCCACGGCCACTCCTTGGCCTGACTTTGGATGCCCACGTATCTCCCTTTCTTAGGTTTTGGATGCCCACGGCATCCCCTCGCCTAATCTCTTGGATGCCCACGGCCATGCCCTAGCTTATTCTTTGGAGCCCCATGGCCATGCCTTGGCCAAACTCTTGGAGGCCCAAGGTCGTGCCTTGGCCAAACATTGGAGGCCTTATGGCCATGCTTAGCCTAATTTATGGGGGCCTTATGGCTGTCCCTCGCCTAATTTATGGGGGCCTTATGGCTTTCCCTCGCTTAATTTGTGGAGGCCTTATGGCTTTCTCTCGCTTGTACTCATGGAGGTCCATGGCTGTCTTCTCTCTCACGGCTATCTTTGCTCTCTTAGGGATATAATATATCTTTCCCTAGCCTCCCCTCTATTTATGGGTCCCACTGATCCAAGTCCTAGAGGATTATGGATTTTATTGAGTCCATAATACTCTAGTTTCCTAATCAAATTCGGAAATCTGTCAGATTACGAATTTCTTTGAAGGACAATTTTTACAGCCCAATCCGTGAACAATTAGGGGGCGCTTCCTTCACGAAAGCTTTTCCACTGTGAGTCCCCTATAACATACTAAAATTTCGGGATTTTACCAAATATAGGCTGGCCTGGGTGATTTTATGAATGGACGACGTGCAAGCTGTTTAGAAATCTGAAAAATAACGTAATGTTATGGCTTATCCTTTTACATCCTATATCTAACTTCCTAATAGGATTATTATGCTGTGTAACATGGCTTATTATTATTATTGTGGCCTATATTTAGGTCTTGGATTGGCAATGCTTATGCATTCTTGATGATGGCTACGCTGTGATAGCATCATTCGTCTGTTTTTCCTGATTATGGACTTGCTTCTATAAATCAGTGCTATAATTCTTAATCATGGCTCATGGCTATGACTTATATTATTTTGGGCATTCATATGTCTTCATTATTCAGAGAATTGGTGCATTACATGCCACAAGCCAATTTCTCATATTTATGGCAAATCGAAAGTCGTATTTACTTGACTATTGCCACAGAGAGTTGCTGAAATCCTCTCAGTCTAAATGGCGATTGCATAGCTCAATCCTTAGACTTATCTTATCAGTCTAAATGGCGGTTGCATAGCTCAATCCTTAGACTTATCTCATTGGTTTAAATGGCGATTGCCCGGCTCAATCCTTAGACCAAATCTCAAGGAGATATACAAGCTTATCGTTTAATCTCTATCTTTACGCAAAGTCCTGAGTCTACCAGTAATTGGTACGACTTGCACCTAGTCATCTTTGACTTAACAAATATTTAACAAATCTTACGAGATCAAGATTAGTTATATGGGGGGATATTCTTTAGGGTTTTGGTTTGGCGGTCTACGGCACGTGTGATTGCAACGGCTCCATCACTCAACGGGAAAGACACTAAGTCGTGTGAACGTTGCTGGAAAGATGGGATAAGGTAGTGGGTTGTTAGTCTTCCCTATTATTAGGCGCAAGACTCTTAACAACTGACCCCACTCACTCCTCACTCCCACTCTTCTACTTCTTCCACTTCTTACGAGATCAGTTAGGATTGCTATTGCTATAAATAGGTCACTCGACCAGTTTGGAACAACAACACGAACCGACAAGTTCAACAGTTTAATTCAGTGCAAGTATAATCAATCTGTCTTATCGATAATTGATTAACTATTCTCATTCAGCATTCAATATCTAGTGAGAACTGAATATTCATTCTATTTTAGCAATTTAATCATCAACATCACAGAAATTATAGCAATTCTCCGATCTCATCTTTCTCTGCTTCCCTCCCTAAACCAACCCTATATCCTCTTCTTGTAACTGAAGCAATACTCGAACGGCCATTTCTTGGTTTAGGCGAGTCTTGTTCGATCTTGACCTCTCGAATACCATTACAACTTTTTATTACATCATCACACTTCACACTTTACCCCTCAGATTCTCTTTATTGTTTTACACCTAAAACAGTCATGTCGTCAAGTGGAGCAAAAACAAGGGGCAACAAGGTAACCTAGGGTTTTTTTTACGTCTGGGCTGGACAAAGTGATGGCGCCACATCTGTGGCGCCATGGCCTTATGGGTATGGCGCCATACTCTTTATATATATATATATATATTTACTATTCTGATCACGGCCTTGGTTTATGGCCAAGGCCGTTCTTTCGTAGTGTCGCATACATACGGTTTCGCACATATGCTATAGTAATGTGTATACACAACTATTCGTGTTACTAGGAGAGTGGTTATTATCATGTGTACGAGTACGTGTGATAACTTACTTCAAATTTATTGCGTGCTGCAGAGAAAGCGAAGTGATGATGCTACTCATGTACCTTCCATTGTTAGAACGCCTAGTGTTGAGGATAAGTTCTTCGATGTGTATAGAGAGATTGGTAGAAGAACCACCCCACTTGTGAGTCGGGTCAATCCAGAGGCTCGTTTTGCTCTAAAGTATTACAGCAAGACCATGTCTCCTTCGTCAGTTGTTGTACCTGGTGAAATCGTCAGGTTCTCTTTACAACGAGGCGCATATGGAGCTTCTTCAATTGACTTTGGTGCTCCTAGAGTCCCTTTAGCTCAGTGGATCCCTTGGTTGAACTCCATGTTGAACAATAAGGAGGTGTGTAATATCTTAGAAGAAGTTGGGATCGTGCACGCGGTGAGAGCGTCGGGTAAGTTGAAGGTGCATGTGGACGTTGATGGTGTTGTCGCCTTTGCTTCTCGTTGGTGTGAGTCCACAAATACTGCTACTGGTTTTACCATTAAAAACATATGTACCGTCTCTGGGTACTTTTGTAGTGCTCGAGATCAAAATCGAACAAGACGAGCCTAAACCAAGTCAATGGTCGTTCACGTCTTGCTTCGGTCACAGAGAGGATGAGGTTGATCTAGGGAGAGACACAGTGGAGGAAACTTGAGATCAGGTTGAAAGGGTGTGTTTATGGGTGTAAAGTTCAAGATTTCAGTCGTGAATATGACTAGAAATCTCTAAGGCTGAGAATGTTTTGAAATGCTCAGGTAGTTGCTCTGAGGTTCTGGTATTTTTAAGTATTCTGGTTGTTCTGCCTTGGATGATAGAGGATGCCTCTATTTATAGTGTTGAAGTTACCCTGATCTCTCGATAGAGAAAGTGGGAGTCATGAAGGAGTGGAGGGGTGGAGAACATGAGTTGGTTTTTACAACTGCTAGTCGTGAAGAACATGCCCACTCTGCGCCATTTCCGCATAACTGCCCACTATCTCTATCAGTTTCTTCTTAACTTCTGTAGACCGCCAGACCAATACCCCGCGTGTGATGTTTTGGTATCTCGTGTTGTGTTGCTTTATGACAATGTTGTATGAGCGTATGAACATGGCCTATGCTTAGCCTTTAGTAGAGTGCGCTGGACATGGCGCTATGGCTTGAGTGTCGTGCCATGGAATGGCGTGATGGGATGGCGCCATGGGATGAGTGCATGGCGCCATGGCCTTGGTCTTT
>JAJJMA010153494.1:0-11523 GCA_023529015.1 Papaver nudicaule
TGAAAGAGTTGATTGTAGCGCAGTTAGTGTTTGTGCATGATATCTTCACACAGTTTCTAGTCTCGGTTGCCAAATAATCCTTGTTACTAGTCTTTCGATCTATGAGATATAATGTGCATGATGTCTTCACACAGTTGGTAATCTCGGTTGCGAAATTACTCTCTGTAACTAAACTCTTCCTATTTTGGTTTAGTGAATATCCCCTGCACATTTTTTTTTGTAGTGTTTGATTGTAGTATGCTTGGGTAAGTATTGAAGGTGTTATAAATATTTGATTGTATGGTTTTAGGCTGTGCAGATCCCCTGCACATCTAGTTTTGTTCAGTTGTAGACTGTGCAGACCCCACTGCACATATAGTTTTATTCAGTTGTAGGCTGTGCAGATCCCCTGCACATCTAGTTTGTTCAGTTGTAGACTGTGCAGACCCCACTGCACATCTAGTTTTGTTCAGTTGTAGACTGTGCGGACCTCCTGCACATACAGTATTGTTCAGTTGTGTGTAATTTATTGATGTAAGACCTTTAACACAAATCAGATGTGGATATACTCTTCACATCTATTAGTTGTAGCTTAGAGTTCCAAAAAATTAGATGTGAATATAATCTTCACATCTATTAACTGTAGTTTAGCATAATTAATTTGATGTTGTTTTGTAGTGTTTTGTAATTTTGTTCATAATGTTCATGATCTCTTCACATCCAGATCTAATAACTAGTATTTTTGGAGTTGTTCATATTATCTTTCTGGCATGAGCGCATACCCCCTGCACATACCTGAAAATGTGCTGAAAATATCCACTTGTTGTGTATCGTGTTTTTGCAGTTTGATTCATAATTCATGGAGGAATACTTTCCACTTGAAATAAGGATATTGATTAAAGGGGTGGTTATCAACCATCAAAATCAGTTCTGGACCCTGGAAATGATCAAGTGGAGGGAAAAACAACCCAAGAGATTCCTAAATCCGGAAATGAGCAAGTGAAAATCGTCAGAGCAACCTATTACTAGATGGATTTTTTTTAAATAGTATTATTATTGATTTATTATGTGTAAAATGTTATGAACTGATACCATTGGTATTAATTTATGAGTATATCAATATATAATTATTTTAACATTGTAAGTTGGTGTTGATATCTCTCCATGTTTGAGCATAACTTTATGTGCAATCTAACTTCACATGTAGAATCCATTATGATAAAAGCTATTTCACATATGTAGCACTTACAGCCATATTAGCTGCATCAAAAATCAAACAAGGAGAAATCAAAAAAAAAAAAAAAACAACAAACAATGCATGGAAGTTTAGAATGCACATGCACATTTGACGGTAACAAACAACAGATCATAGGTGTGCATATTGTCTGCACATATTTTCTGAATGCTGTACACTAATAATAGAACATACTTGATACACAAATGAACAACGATAGATCAAATAATACACACAGATCAAATGGAAAAAAACAATATTCAAGCTTTTTAAAGTGTAAATGTAAGTATTTTCAACTGTTTGCACACTACAAACAAACAAAACAAAAAACATCAAAAAAAAATAAAAATAACACTAATTTAAGATGTGAAGACAATATTCACACTACACAAAAAAAAAAAAAAAAAAAAAAAAAAACACTTAGATCAGATGTGAAGAAAACATGAACAAATCAAATAGAAAATCGAAAAAAAACCTAAAAAACAAAATCAACTGCTCCATTATTATCATCAACAGAAATCAAAACCTTTCCTCAAACCTAAACTACAAAAATCAAAAGATGAATGATATCTTACCTTAAACTACGAGATCAATTTGCAGCTACGGATTGAAAATCTTCAACTGCAGAAATCTTCTCTAAGAACTCAATTTTCAAATTTCTGATCCTGCAAACAGATTACTCGTTTCTTCAGCTACGATTTGAAGGTTAGATTGATTAATCGTTCTTCAGCTACGATTTGAAGGTTAGATTCAGATTTGATTAGGTTTGTTTTTCGATTCATCAAGTTCTAATTTCAACTGTTGCAGCATCAAAAAAGTTAAGAGAGTAATGTGTTTCGATCGAAGGTTAGATTGATGAAAAGAAGAATTGTAGAAAAGAAGAATTGTAGCTGATTTGATCGAAACCTACTTTTCGCTCGCTCTCTCTCGATCTCGCTGCTTAACAGAAACAGAAATTCAAAAAATCCGTTCGAAGAATTAATGAGGCAAGGCTACTTTTGGCATTAAAAGTTTTACTCGATGACGTCATTAAAAACTGATTACTCTATTAACCCTAAACATTACCCATTAACCCCTCCGACTCATCTGGGCTTAAAAAAGAAACCGGTCCCCCCGAGCCCAAGGTCAAGAGAGTAAGGGAGAGTGAAGAGAGGGTTAAATGCCAAATTTCCAGAATTAACAATATGATTTGAAAACAGATACTAACGGGCAATTTGGATCAAGCATCTAATAGCTGATCTGTGATATTCAGTAATCTGAACTCTGAATTGTTCCTGATGGTACTGTAAAGTACATGGTTCCAGGTTCTTTGAAGATTGTAAAACAAACCAAACCAGTAATGGTTAAATACTGAAGAACATTAAATCGTATGATGTTCGCTGGTTGAATATCTAGCTAAAAGACAATTTGCTAGAAAACAATGAGTATATCTAAAACTGGTGATCACTGCAAGCAATCTCTATTACTGACTCGTACAAGTAACTCACTGCATGCTTATATCATGTCATGTTTCAGATTTACATCAGTTGACATGGAATAGCAAAGTAAAACTGCCACTGCTTTCGGACTTATTATTACTACATCTGGATGACTGTACTTCTTGTTAGCTTAAGCTGAAACCGTTCAAATCGAAGCGCCTACAATTAGAAGCATCATTCTCTTGAAAGGAATTTAAGTCGAGCTTTGAGCTCAAATATGGCAGTGTAAACCCTTTTGGTTTCTTCTGATTTTCCTCTTCCTCAGAAATGCCACTGCTGATCCCAATGTTTCCTTGAACTCCAATGCTCAAAGATACATCAGTAGAGCTTCGTTGTACAGGGAAAATACTTCTTTCTGTGTCTCTTCTCGCTGGGGAACAAAACATTTTGGTTTCTAGTTGGTTAGACCATAACATGGGTTCAGTCCGCTCTAATTCACTTCTCTCTAGGTTCTCATTTGAACCCAATAAGGTAGAATCGTTATATGGTCTTAACCCCATCACGATATTCTGCATATCTGGGTCCTTTTGAGATCCTTCACATGAAGTTAAGCAACTGTCAGCTGAACCATCTGCAGGTTGGATTTTCTGTGTTTGTTGGTTGCATAAACCTGGTAGTTCTTTCAACTCACAAAACGCAGAATTTAGACATCCAGTTGATACTTTCGAGACTAATTCAGAGAGTTGTACTTTTGCGGCCTCAAGTCCACTGGGACCCACGTTCTGTTTTCCCAGTGTTTCTTGCGCTTTCTCCAGCACTGACTGTAGGTATTTACCCTGAGCCTCAATTCGAAGTTGTAAGTGTCGCTGCACCTAGTTCAGTACAGAAGTCGTACTCAGAAGCCAAACAATCACCAATAATGACTATTAAGTGCAATATTTAAACAAGAGGAGTCATTTCTTAGTTAGATGAATATTCATCCAGTTTGAGATATTATTTCTAAGACTCGGTGACGACCTTAGTTGGACCTGAATGAAACAACATGAACGTTAAAAACTTTTTGGTCTCAAAAATACTCAGACCAAAGTCAAATTCATCCCTAATCAATCATGAGGTGATTAATGAGTCTAATCTGTAGCTGGAGTTGAACTGATTTGTGATTTCTTGTATCTACACTAATTTATTTATTTTTTAATTTTTTGATACATAACCCGTATTTGCTCATTTTCTGGAATACATTATACATCTTCAAAGGTCTTCTGAATCTGCAGGGGCATAAATATGGTTTTGACTTTTGAGATACTTCAGAGTTCTGCACTGAAACTTGGATTGGATACTTTTGATGGTTGTTGTATGATGCTACATTTGGATCGTTAAAATTTCGTATCTCAGTCGATTAAAGACATTATACTGAATTTTAGAATGCTCCTATATTTCGATCCCAGTTGTTAACAGTTTATACCTTTCCACCAATCCAAGTCTTTTTTTTTTTTTTTTGTCTTGTTTCTTGATAGTAAATATATAATTAAGTCTACAACAAACACCAGTTCTTTGTAAAGGCCTGATATATGATTAATGACTGCCATTCTCATATATTTTGTATGGTAGAGTTAAACAAAACCACGACCCATGTACCAGCTCAAAATAGTTACTCATAATTGAGAAAAGCAATACCTCAAGCTGTTCATGTAATCTTCTCTGCACCTCAATCTGCATCTGTAGTGCTTCATTTATCTGCAAACTTCTGAAGTTAGAAGTCGAGTATTAGTATAAACTCATTAGACAAAAGCATGATTCAGTAACAAATAGAAATAAGTAAAGAAATTCGTCCTCTCATACTTATTTGCTTGAGGTCCAAGGGTATTATTACTGCTCATCATTGCTACACTAATTTCAGACATTCTATCTCCTTCCAGAACTTCTTTAAAACCTGTAAAAGAGTGTGTTTTTATTTCTTATTAGAATTTCTTCAAATATTTGCATTTAACGAAATCCTTCCTGCTAGATTCACAGAGATCTCAAAAGAAGCCCGAAATCTTCTTACCATTTTTGTTAGTCCCAGAGTTAGTTTGCTCATGTGCATTCTTACTGAGCCTGTATTTCTATTAACAAAACATGAACTTCATTATTTATTCAATCAATGTTTCTTGAAATTTTCTAGAGAATTCCAGTAATGGTACCTGAAGATGGCTTTTTAAGTGGTACAGAGTAAGCCCTGGTATTCCCATTAGCTTCATAACTGTTTTCGGTGTAGCTTCTGTAACAATGAAATATCTCGAATTAGATTTATTTCATGTCTCTTTACATAAACCTGATATATATTCCTCTATGTTGAATATTGTAGTGTATACTCACTATCTGCACCTCCGAGCTGATTGACTGCGTCGATGAAGCGTTCGTGAAGCTCTGGTGTCCATTTCAATCGGGGCTTAGCATCAGTTGATAGAACCAGTCCTGTATCTACCCGGCCATTTCCTCCATGCATGATCATATTTCGTTCTTGAGGAACCAATAGCCTTGATGAAGGTAAATGATCTTTTCCATGCTGATTGTGGTGATATTCATGCTGATGATACATTTTCCTGTCATGAATATTACACTCAATTTAGTCTTTAGATTTATGCAATCAAATGATCATACATGTGAATGTGATATGATTCATAAGATGAAGTAAGGTCTTATTACCTTTCCCGTTGATCCTGCTACTTATACTGAAAGTTAGAACAAAATCCAAGTTTGTTGCACGCTTTCTAAGTTTGAATGCTCATTAAACCAATAAAGAAAGCTTACTGAGATTTTCTGACTATGCTATTGCTTCTCGTTTCTTGACCATTTCTTAAGAAAAAAATTGTTATCAAAGACTGTCATTATAAAGAGAGAAAAATATTTAGTAGTGAAGAGAGCATAGAATCTTCAGCAGAAAAAAAAATGATGGACACAACTCGATGGACTCTATCCAATCTTATAGCGACTTGAAAAGAGATTAGTGTAACTCCTACTTTGGGTATCTGTGGGTCAATTCAAGGAATTTCACTTTCTATTCTTAGACACAAAAAACACAGAATGCAATCCACCATCTGCACTACTACTTCAACTTTCTGGAACACTTCACACCTTGCAATATGTACACAAGTTTTCATCCATCAAAAACTTTTTGGTAATTCTTTCTCATTAGTCCCTCTAGAAAAGGAAAGAACCTAATTCCCGATGAAAGATAGAGAATTTTCTTGACCCACGGACCGGACAGGGAATCTTGTCATATCTGATTTACTAAACCTTGTCCTAAGTCATCTAATGATTCTTAAAAAACTTTCGCATTGATGTACCCTACTTGTCTTTCTTCAGTAGTTCAGTTAATGTTGCTTTTAAGATCTAGTAACAGTTAAACAGATTTGAAAATGGTGAATGATATAATGCTTTATTTCCAGTTCGTGTGTTTTTTGATTGGTTAACAGCTGGGATATGAAAGAAGGGGAAGAAGGTTCTATTGACTCGAGCATCTAAGAACTGGGGAATTAGATACAATCAAGATAGAGAAAAATATACATATTTTTGGATTGATTCTTCTTTTGTTTGGAAATTGTTCTGAAGCAAAGAATAATTGAATATAGGAATTCAATTCTTTCTTGACTCCTTCTGTAAGTTTGGTACTTATTCAACTTATCGCACTGTACATGAAAAGGGGAAACAAAATATCTATCCTGGGTTACTTGCTCGATTAGATGGTCCCACACCGACGAATTTTAATAGATTCGGAGCCGAAAGAAAAGGTTTGTACTTGCTTCAATACTTGCTAGAGTCTGGTTGCAGGACACTGGCCTTGGCAGGACCACTTCATCCCATTCATTTGACTCCTCTAATAATGACTGCCACTTTTTTAGATTCTCTCAGGTACTTATCTTGACCTAACTATTTATTCTCAACTTTGCATTTACATTCAGTAGATAATGACTCTCTTATATATCCCTCTTAAAGCTTAAGTTGATCGTTGTCAAGTCTCGTTTCTACGATATCTGTGTATATGTACCTGTTCTATTTTTGGCTTGTTGTCCTTAAACATGTAAAACTAGGATGTGTGCGCTTATACATCAATTGTACTGCAAAATTCTAAATCGAAGAGGTTTTGTGTTTAATCATATGATAATTGAGATTTCAGAGTCCTATGCCACTGAAGCCGCTAGGATACATATTATGCATTTGATAAAATCCACATTTGTCCTTACAGGTGTGAATGCTCATAAATCAATATTTCTTGTTCTTCAATTGCATTTGTGTAGTCTGTTTTATCAAACTAATCTGAAAATAGTAAAGGTACCATATCTTATTATAGAAGTTTATCTTCCAGAGTATCTCTTGGTCTTCATAATTAGCAAATCAGATAATGGAGAATACTACTTTTTTTTTTTCGGATTAGTTTCTAATGTTGTTGCTCCTAGAATTTAGAAAAAAAATGTTAAACACATGCAAGGGAGGCCTGGAAAGGACATATGGATTTCTGGAAGTTAAGTGGTGGGTACTTTTCTTTTTTGCCGATAGAAGTTCGCGTATTATCAGGTTTCTGGGGTCTATAGATATTTTTAGAACCACCTCTCTCTCGATCGTACGATATACATGTGTTGGTTTTTAGTTGGCCCTCCGAAATCACATGAAGTATATGTCATTTTTTTGATTGGTCGTAGCATGTTGACAAGGTCTGTGACTGCCATTAGTGGAAAGGGAAATAAGAAATGATCACGGAATATTGTTCCTTGCGAAAAGAAAAAGAAAAGAACAAGAATAAAGGTTTATGGTTCCAAAAGAATGAAACTAGAGAATCTATCTTCTTCAAAATTACAAAAAAAAAGGAGGAGAAAGAACATCTAAAAAACAAACTCCTCTACCAGGATGGGTGGATGTGGTCATATCCCTTCTTTAGTCACAAAATTTGTTCCTTCTTAGGCATTAGCCTTTTAACTATTTTTAGGGATTTAGATGCTTTTCTATTTGTTACTTATGAAGTTAACATCACCTTTTTTTTTATACGTGAATCTTATTATACCTCTAACATATTATGTAAAAAAGCTAATGAAAGAAAACCAATATTGATTTTTGTTTTTGTTGTCTAACTTGGACTTATTTACCAAAACAAAGACCTGACCCATTCCAGGATCAATTTGTTTCAGCTTAAAAAGAAACTTAGGAACATGTAAGAGTTTAAATGATACCTGTGGATCATCTTGTCCGGCTGTTTTTGAGTACTTATATTAAACAATGATTAGGTTACTGAGGAAGGATAGAATCTAGCCCGAGGCCGCTTCCTATGCAAAGAGGCAAATCAAGTGATTTGCCTGCCACGTGGCCAGGCAAACGTGTTTTCCCACTATGGAAAATAGGCTAATTCTATTATAATAATATGAAATTATGATTGTTGGAGAGATAATGTGTAGGAGAGATAATTTAGTAGAGAGATAAATATCACCATAATGGACTTTTTATTCTTTCCTTCTTACTCTCTCTCCTCTCTAGCTCTCCCTTCTTCCTCAAAAAAACCCATCTAAAGTTCCATCTTCACTGCTCAGATCTGGTCATTTAAGACCGGATCTGAGCAGGTCACAACTCATTTCCCTTGTTTTCATAGATTAATTGATTAGTTTAGGTTATTTCGATGTCTTTTACTTACCATTTGGTAAGGTTTTTCTACTCCTTCAAGGAGGTTTATCTACACCTTCAAGGTGGTTTTATCTACTCCTTCAAGGAGGTTTTTGTACGTTCTAATGGTGGTTCTTGGTTGTTTTGGGTTTTAAGATCACTAGGGATGTACTCCAACGACGAAAACTTCATCATAGTTGTCTCCGACGACGGAATCTACATCGGAATCTTCATCATCTATCTTTCCGGCGACGGGATCTTCATTGGTGATTTATTTGACGACGGAAGTTTCATCACTAGTTACAAGAGATTTGAGCAAATCACTCCTATTTTGGGAGCATATCTTTTTATAGAAGAAAAACAAACAAAATGGTTGGAATATATTTCCGAGTATAACCATTTTCTTCCTCCGATTCAATCGGATCTTATTCATACTTGTATTTGTCTTACTCCGTTAATCCTTCTCTTTCTCTTGTCGGATTTCTCGGTATTGTACTTCTACGGTATGTTTATGGTTCTTTGTATTCTCTTATTTTCGATCTTCAACTCAATGTAACCTCGAATTTCAATTAATGAAAAGGTTTTTTGATTTTCAAAAAAAAAAAGAAAAAAAAAAAAAAAGTAGAGAGATAAATATAAGATATAATATAAAATCTAAAAAGTAGGAAAGAAGTTAAGAAATTAGGTAAGAAAAATTATTGATAGAGAGAATTACTCTTGACATAGAGAGAGAGGATATTGGTCGAGATTAACTCTCTCGACCGAGTTTCTCATTATCTACCGTTAGTTTGTTGCACTGGCCCGACAAACAGACAGATCTGGCGGTTTGCCTACCCATTTTTGGTGTTTGCCCCTTTCATAGTGGAGCAAACAAGGCAAAACATAGTGTTTACCTTCCCCATAGGAAGGGGCTGACACTCTAGTGAGGCCATTCTTTATCTATTAATTTCTGGATATTTTTTTGGCGTTCTTTGGTTTTACCATGAAAATGAACATTATTTTGTCTTCTTGAGAGGTTGAAATTACCGATCACTCAGTCACTTGCTTAGCGTTAGTAAGCCATACTTAGTCACTTGCCTCCAAACGCGAATTAGATGATAGATCTTACAGTGTTAGATCAGGCAGCTAATAATGTCCCGAAGACCAGCTAATTTTGTGGTTACACACTGTTCGCTAGAATGTTCCTTCTCTACATTGTTTTTGATGATCTGATGGCATATTTGGGTAAAAAAATAATCACAATGGAGAAAAAAAATCTCCTTTTTTGGACGGTAACTCAGCTTCTTTACGCTTTTAAAAACGGAGACTCAGTTTCCGCACACAATATATTATTACGTCTTATTGTAAACCCTATTATGCGGGGATTCAGTTTCCGCCAAGTAAAAATGTGTGGAGATTAAATTTCCGCTTTAATTCCGAATCCCTACTTAGTGCTACATATGTGTAGCACTCATTAGGGAAATTTCTAAAATTCTCTACAATGCGGGAATATCCTCCACCATAATAATTGGTCTTCCCTATATTGTAGAGATAATTCTCTACAACATAGAAATCATAGTGCTTACTCTAACCGCACCAAAGAGTTGAGTGGAAATTATAGTCGATTATCTTATGTGGTCTATGATTTGGTTCCATATCTTAATGTGGTCTACAAGAATATAACTTTTCCAAAGGTGGTACTGATTGCAACAAAACAATTCCTTCCTACTAAGTTTAAAGTTTCAACAAGGAACGGACAGCTGAGTACAACAAAATGGGTACTTTTGTTTTTCGCACAAATTAACAGCATCACTGAGTAGTTAATAGTTATATACACTTTTATAGAAAGGTTGATTTAGGGGTCGGGTGAATTACTAGGGAGACCGGAATAATTAGACAAAATAGAGACATTTTGGTGGTAATTAAAGTCACCCCATATATTTTGATATAATTAATCAATATTAGTGATTTTAATTACGTTGGCTAATTTATTGTTAATTTTAATGGCTAAATAACCTCTCCTTCTCACCACGCCGCCACCACCACCACCAGCAGAGCCGCCGCTGCTGCCACCACCACCACCTCCCCATTTTCCATTTCGTCTGGTTTACACCATTTTCGTCTGATTTCATCCATTTTCGTCTGGATTTTTTCGGTTGGAGTTTTTTTTTTTACACTAAAATTCGGCTGGATTGGTTGTGGCAACTTAGCTAACAAAATTTCGTCTGGTTTGGTCCTTTTTCGTCTGTTTTAGTCCATTTTCGTCTGGATTTCTTTCGGTTGGATTTTTTTTTTTACACTAAATTCGGCTGGATTGGTTGTGGCAACTTAGCTAACAAAATTTCGTCTGGTTTAGTCCATTTTCGTCTGGGTTTCAATCACACTTTCGTCTAGTTTGTCCAACCGCAACTAAATTCGTCTGGGTTTCATTCTAAAAACCAGCCGAAATATCTGTTTCATTCAAAATTCAGCTGACATATCTGGGTTTCATTCAAGAACCCATCGACGATTTTGGATTATCCTCGGGCTTAGACCAGAATGACCATTCATTATCATCAGGAAACACTACTAGTTGTGCCACCATGACCTTCACGGATATATCTTATCAAAGCTAGTGGCATTTATCCTGGATAACAGTCGTTTGGTTGTTGTTTTTTATTGGTGAGAAACCTTTGTTTATAATACTGTGTAGCCATTCTTTTAATCTATGCTGATTGCTTTTAAATGAGGTAGTCTTGTATGTATTACAGTGATATATAAAGAGTAATACGGTGGAAGCCTTTGAAGAGATGTCAAGACAAATGTAGTGATGTTTTTGAAGGATGCCGAAGAATAGGAAATACATTTGATATTAGATACAGAAATCAGGATAATATTTTTTTGTTGGTGTTGCTTGACACATAATAGATTTGTTGATTGAGTTTGAAAGGGGGGAGATCGATTAGATTCTGGTTAATGGGATGGGTTTTGATTTTTCTTGTTTTGTTTGCTTGTTTGAGTAGAGATCATCATAAAAAAGTTGTTTGTTTTTGTTGATTTGATTGCTAATTGGTTAATGGGGTTTGAAATTAAGGTTATGAAATGGGTTTGTAAGTTAGGTCAGTGGTGGTGCTAGTGACGAGCTAAGGAAAGCAAAGCCGATATACAGGGAAGGATGGGGTGGAAGCGAAATCAGTATGTGATACTATGAAGAAGGCTGAATAATAAGTAGAAATGGTGGTGGTGGTGGCAGCGGCGGCGACGCTGTAGTGGTGGAGGCGGTGGTGCTGTAATGGTGGTGAAGAC